>VUJU01000568.1:0-46530 GCA_009835225.1 Aphis craccivora | reverse complement strand
TTATTATATATCCTTGCGGCGCCAACGCGTTTCCTGGACCGGACGGATATTTTATTTTATTTTTCTCGAGTTGTTCGCCAATCGGTTTATCGTCGTTTCTTTCGTTAATATTCGCGACTCTACATTATTATACGTACCTATATCTATATGAGTACACGCGCTATATATTATAATATATCCGAAATCGTGTTTGCGTGAAATATCAAAGTGGCTATATTATTTTCGAAGAAGAAAAAAAAATGTAAGCATTCGCTTTGGCGTGCACATATAAACGAGAAAATAGCATTATCGCCGCCGACTATATTGTACGTATAATGGGATACTGTATGCCTTTAAGCTTTTTTCTTTCCCTAAGACATAAAATGATTTTCTATCTCGACGTTTATCGCATACGACTTTTGAGCTTCCAAAGCGATTTTTGTTCCCAAAACCAATATAACCGCGTGATACGACGTATACTACTATTTACGAAAAAATATATATTGGATATTATGCGCCTGGTTGTCAAAGGTCAGAAGAAAATCATATACGAATATTCGATTAGGTATATTAAAAAGAAATCGAGTATTCATAAAACACTATATTCTTTTTCATGGTTTGAATACTTTTCTCCATTAATTATTTATTGATATACAAAATATGTATATGCCAACATTTTCAAACATTTAGAAGTAAACTTACTTAAATTAAAATAATAATTAACAATTATTTTATACTTCAGTAAAGTACGTCTATTATATCAGTGAAAGTATGATTGCTCGCTTAAATTGAAATTTATAATGAATATAGTAATTGACACTAGAGAAAGCAATTAACCAATGAATTATTAATCATCTCAATGTCTAAAATATAAAAGTTTATTAGAAATAATTGAAAAATTAATTCAATATTTTGTAATTATTATTTAATTTTAAATAAATATTCTGTAAAGATTTTTTGCAATATCTACGTTATTTCATTTACATAAAAATCTGGACATCTAAAATATTAATTTAAATCCATCATTTACATGACTTCAAGAATTTAATATTACAAACAAATGCATTCTCAAAGCAAAAATAGTAATGTATATTGGACAAATTATTATTATTTTTTAAGAGGTCAAACCTGTAACATAAAAAAATTACTCTAGTTTGACATCGAATTTACAGATAACAATATTGTTTGAATGATGTTTTGATTCTTATATTACCATAACATAAGAACCAATAACCATTCAATATTTTTAAAATGTAGAGCTGATCTTTCCAAGTTCATTTTATTATAATTTGTATTCAATCTCGATTACATAAACTAATTAGATCGACATTTTAGACACTTTAATAGGGCTTAGTACTCGAAAAAAAAAAAGAACTTAAAATGAATTGTGTGACATTTTCCACTTTTCGTTAATGTCAACTAACGTAACATAATTTAGTTGACACCACGCGACTGATAATTATAACCGATAATGTATCCAACAATATTTAACAAAAAGTATATCATATTACAAATATACAAGAAAAATGAATTAGGTACTAGTCGAGCGTTTTACATATGGAATTATTATTTCTATGATTTTATATTACAATTTTTTACTTATCTTGGTCCCTTTTAAAGGAGCATGAATACATGATAAAGTAATTGGTTATTATATTAATGGTAAGTTCTCAAAGGTCCAAGAATAGTTATCAGAATTTGAAGTTAAACGCACAATATTAATACATTTATACATTTGTACATTAGTACTCAAAATGAAATGAAATATTTTTTAATTCATTAAGAATATTTAGATAATTTATCATACTACAACGGTTTTTAGAATTTTCACCATCAATTGGGCTTAAAAGCCACAACAAATAACTCGTAATGTTTGTGATTTGTTAAAATGTATAAGTTTACTATATTCATCTATCCCACAGTCGTGAGTAGTCTTATGTTATGCTTAAAATATCTATAGACACGATAGTTAACTTGCAAGAGTTACTCAATTACTTAATTTAGTCTGAACACATAAAAAAGTATAATAGAAAAACATTATTTTATTTTTAAATTTCAATAATATTTTTGTAAAATCTAAATATCAATTGAAAAATAATGATTTTTTTTTTGAAAAAACTGTGAGTATGAGAAGAATAGAAACAGTTTCCATGTTAATTTTTTAATATTATACTTAATTAATGAAGTGTTTCTAAAAAACTTGAGAACAGTTGATATCAATATTATGTATTGTTGTGGAACTTAACAATAACATAATTATTGAAAATTAATATTTATACGATTATTTTTAAAAAATTGAAGAAAATACTTTAATGGTTAATTTAATTTTTAAATCAATGATAAATGTAAGTACGATAAAATTGAACTATCGGTATCTGAGCTTTTTTATGGAAAAATTTTAGTGATTTACCTATTTTGTATGCCTTTTTTGATTTTTTATTAACTTTAAGTAAGACGTATAATATATCATGAAATATCATAATAAATAAATAATTGTGTACACACGATGTACAATAAATATTCATAAAATCATTATTTATTTGAAAATTAAAAAGACAATAACAAAAGTATTCTATTCAAATTACTTAATAGTTAATCAAGTGTATATACTGTATAGTGTATACATTAAATTTAAATTAAAAATAATACAGTACCATCCGTACCCAATTCGAAATATCTTCAAGAATATTTTAATTAACTCGGAACTCTGGAATCGAATTGTTCTACAGAAAGAGCATTTTCTTGTCTTAAACGAATCAAAAGTAATTTACTTTCTTCGACGCTAAAAGACTGATTAAAGTTATTGACAATAATGATATCCATTCAAAGCATTGATTTATTTGATAGAAATAAATACAAACTCAACTCGGTATAATAACAACTTAATGTTGTCATTAAATAAGTAATTGTAGTTACTATACCTAATAATTATATCCCTAATTCATAATATAAATTACGATAAATAAAATGATAATATAATTATTTCAAATAAATTATACATTATATTGATGTATGCATTATGGCTATAATTTTTACTACTTTTATGAATTTATAATTGGTGGAATTTATTGGCAGATAGTGTGAACAGTTGCCGTCGGGGACGATGTATATTATATACATTTTTTTTTTATCAAAAAATAATGTTTAATAGAAATTTACCACCGGCAAAACAAAATTATGTAAACAATATGAAAAAAGCCATAAAGATAACATAATAATAAAATATCATGTTAATGCAATATGAAAGTAATAAAACACATTATACAATATACATAATAAGTATAATATATTATAATATGTTCCAGTTCAGTCTAAATATTACGGAGTAAGGTGCTGTAATAAAAATAATAATTTACGACTGACGATTATATGATTTATCAATACGCCGAGAAAATTAAAATAACTGTTGTATACGCGTACAAACATATATCAGAGCTTAATTGCCCTTCAAAATCAGCTTAGGTACTTTTAATAATTTTCGCACATGTTATGTAACAGTTTCCGTCGCTTTCAACGCCACTCAAAACCGTCTATTCATTTACCGTACGCGTATATGATGTACGCTACTTACGCCCGAAACACTAAATAAATACATGTTTCCGTCGTCTCGCGGAAAACATCATCGTTCAACGACGCGGTTCGTGCATGATGTATATAATATAAATAGTTATACGGAAACGACGACTATACACGTATATATTGCAAAGCGTACGACGGCGCGCGAGGTTATTAATTATACTCTCTTGCGCGACAGTCAAAGCCATTGCCAATAAACGGCATCTATATTATAATAAAGAATAACACACACTACGTATATAAGCGTCACTCGTCGAATCAAAACCCTCTGCGCATTAGCGTTATACATATCAATCGCACCATATATTGTACACATGATGCAAAGGATTACTACCCACGTCTAATGATATCGCGTCATCGTTATGATATTATATATATGTACATGTACAGTAATCGGGCTTAAAAGTCGCGGGGGGAGCCGATTTGACGCAAGACAATAATATAATGTATAGACATGCGTGTGATAACGTGTACGCGAAATATCCGCAGTGCTAATACGATTTGTCCACGTCAACCGGATCTCCTCGGGAAACGGCGAGATCGCTACAGCGATCGGCCCGCGAAAATCCCTGCGTACAGTTAATCCCTGGCTCGTCTTTCCAGCGACATTATCGCGGCAATATATCCGAACGAACGAGGACGATGCGATCCTCCGAAATACGTCTTCGAGACATAATTCTATAATGTTATACTGCAGGACGGATCACCGAGCACGCTGCTCGTGTTTTCTTCAATGATGCAGAGATTAAAAACTTGATTTATATGCAATTTTCAAATATACCTGCTTAAACCATATTTTCTTATTCTTAAGATTTCTCACACTGCTTAAATAAGGTCGTTTTGTGGAAACATCTGTTTTTCCATACGAGAACTCCCGTTTTACTATAATTTATTAGATGAATAATTTTATAGAAAATATTAACCTAGTTCAAAATTCAAACGAGTTGTTTTTGAACTATTTAACTTTTGCAGTGTAACGATAATAAATTATGATAATAAGAAGCCGTAATAATGGTTTTGGAAGATATGGATGCTAATGGGACTATGGTAATTAATTTAAAGTGTCAAAAATTAATATTAATCAATCAAAATACTTCATCGTTTTTAAAAACGGTTCAACTTATATCGGTTATTTAAGTATATTTAAAAATTCCGAAAACCAGAATTTGAATAAACTAATTATTAAAAGGAAAAATAGGGGTGAGTATGCGAGATGAATCACTCTGTCTATTCGGAACAAACGATATTCAAGTGCACATTGTTTACGACATAGTAAGTACGATTAGATTCCTCGATTATTCTGGACTTTAGAGACACCAAAAGCGTATAAATTATATAAATACGAAAATGTATGTGCAGCGTGCTATAAGTGTTCTAAGTCGGATGGGATAAAGAGACTGGGCGGTGTTTGGATTACACTTTTCGCTCGTCTTGGCACGAAAACCATATGCAGTCGTGTATTGAATTTTAAACCGATCGTCGCATTATAAAACTTCGATTCCGCTTTCGAACCCTTGCAAGCTACATTACTACACCGTTTTAAGAGTTTAAAAAAAAAAACACAAATATTATCAAAGGATAGAATTTTATAATTTATTCGATATGTCAATTTATTTGCAGTTAACGATCATATTAGGTTTTTAATACGACACATCGATGTACAACCTACAATATTATAGAAGATGATGATCATAATTTATGATAAAATAAATTTATTATTGAATATTGATAATAATAAACAAAAAAATCAACTATACGGTTTAATTTTGTATTATAAAACCTACCAATAATTATTTTATTAAGAACACTGGAGAATTTGAAAAAAAAAGTATATAGGTACGTTTCAATCGATAAATAGTTTAACTGTATATGAAACTTTCGGTCTCAAATACTACTTTTACTGTCCCAAAATGTGTTTTTTACCGAAAACAAAAAAAAAAACACATCATTGTAAAACCAATAAGGTTCTTGCGCGACAACGGTAAGTTTTTATGTATTCTGCAAACTACATATTTTTGTGTAGAAAAAAGGAAAGGCGACGTGTGTATAATATTATACATACTACGCATATTATATACTAAAACATAGATAGTATAATATATTATATATGCTCACATATATACATACTTACACATACATATTATATATTGTGTATAGTACCATTAAGTACACCCGGCGACAGCAGCAGTTTGCAAGATAACTCACGTAATGTAATGAAATTTTCTTAAAGCAGTTTTATTTTTTTATAGTTAGGGCGGTATAGTCTTCGCGCGTGAAAATTAATTTCACCGTATACACAACACTGCGGATTAAACACATAAAGTATGCACGCCCGGTACAGTCATAACGACTATATAAAGTATGTTTGTGCTTATATATATATAAGCATAGCCAGCATAGGAGTGTATAATATTATACGACGTAAGTCATTATATTATAGAGTACCTAGCTAGGTGATTTCGAAATCAAGTGTATTCAGGATAATATTCGATTTTGTTCACGAAAAACAGTGCCCCGAAAAGTAGTTAGACGTTCGAATATATATATACGTAATAATATTATGTCATCGTATAATAAATTCACGGTCCAATGGTTCAAGTATAAAGGCAACGAATTTATAGGGTGATTCGACGTAGTTAAACTTTTCCCCCCACACAACTCTCGAAGCCAGCCCCATTTTTAATGAAATAATATGTTTTTATATTTAAAAACTTCATATATTTTTTTTATTTTTTATCGCGACAAATAAACGTTCATAATCGGTTGAATAATTAAAATTTTATTCTATAATAGTTCTTAAATATAAATATATTTGCCTATGAATTAAAATAGATAATACATTTTCGATTTATTTTACTTGTGTATACTTCTTTAATTATTATTCCGATTTTAATTTGAAACTATATAGCTGTGGTGTTATTCATCATAATTTGTTATTCAGTAATGTTGTTTATTTCGTACGAAGCCCGAGTTTAGGGTTGAAATTTACACACAAAATATAAACAAATTTAATCTACCCGTAAGCTGCTACGATTAAATCATTTGTTGCGTGCACAGCGAGGTTATAGTGCAAAGTACACAATATAATCATGAAATAGACTTAATTCACTCAAAGTTGAAAACAATTAATATAGTATTAATTAAATTATCAAACTCATCATTAATTTTTTACACAAAATATTCCAAGGACCTTTAATTGATCTGCCATGAAGGCGCTATTGCATATCCTATAGATTCGTATCCGAAGAAATGGTGCACGTTTTAGTAGAGTTTTTTACATCATCAACCCAAGAAGACTATAAACACGTGGGATATCCACTCTTATTATTTTTTTAATAACTTATACAACACTCTACCTACCGATTCCGGAGATTTGAACATTTTATTGCTAATTGATTCGTGCCGGATGATACTTTATTTTAGTCTTGTGACATTTAATTTTTACAATTATTTCCCTACGATCATTTTCCGAGTATATTATAATTGATAATATTTTGTTATATTCTTTTAATATATACTATATTTTAAAAGATACATATATTTATGTATTTTTCTTCTACAAAATTCGATATTATATAACATGTATCATAATATAATATAGATAATTATGTGTAGACTCGAACTCTTATGTATTGATGCTATTTTTATTTTTATGTTATATGACAAGATCCGTTACACGTTAATGAATTACATTTGAAGAATCTCAAGATCTAAATCACGCTATATACGTCTACAAATATTTGAATATGTTTAGCCTATGCGTGTTTAAAGAACACATATTTATTTTTATTCTTTATGCACAGTGCACGAATATAATATACATATTATATAGGTGCATTTCAATCGTTCAAATATCATCAATCACTTATTGTTATCCAATATAATTAATCAAAAAGTTAGCATTCTAATATCAGCATTTCTAAATGACCACTTATCTTATAAAAAAAAAAATCCATTAGAATGTCACGCCCTATTATACTGTCATTTATTTTATTATTATTATTTATTTATTTATTTTTTTTTTTTTTTTGTAGTTAAAATAACGTAGGTATATAAAGTAGATACCTACCTAACAATCAAATTAGCAACTATATTTTTTTCAACTTTTAATTTATTTCACATATAAATATTTACTATAATAGAGATAGCCTACCGTCTACTAGTGTAAAAAATAAAAATCATCTTTTTAATATCTATTTGTATTTATCAAGTTTTTAGTCATTCTTACAATCTAGACGTCTCTCGACATAATATTATATTTTTTAGTAAACATTTTAATAAGAACATAATATTATATTTTTTAGTAAACATTTTAATAAGATGTATTAAATTTACTCGAATCAATTTATCCTAGCTATAATTTGACCTTTCATGGTTATTTATATAAAGTTCACCTCCAACAATGTTAAAAATTTAAACTATTAACGATAATAAAATGATTAATCATAACGAGAATCTTTCTTTTTCAGTTTCAAATTAATATTTTATATTCCTTGCCCTAACTTAGTTGTATAAAGTATTTTCGAAGTTTTAAATAATACTCCAAAGAATTAATAATATTTGTGTAAATTATTTAGATAAAAAAGAACTTATTCCAGTGTATAGGAGAAAACTTCAGAAAAACATAGAGTTTGAATTTGTAAAATTGGAAATTATTTTTAATCATAAAAAATTTAATATTTTACTATATGTATATTGTATACTCTCTCTATATACTTTATTGAGAAAACATTATTGTTTTAGAATTCAAATGATAAAAGTTAATAAAATTGAACTTCTGATTATACCATCTATCCTTTCTTTAACCTCAGATATAATTAATATATATTAAGGTGGACATAAATTATTGCGAAAGTCAGTAAATGACTCAGCTCCTTACTGTCCAACTTTATATTATAGTCACATAATTTTAGACATCAAAGTACAAGACGACACGTTATATATCTATGAGAAATGAATGAAGAATAAATTATTTTAATTATTAAAATATAACGCAAAAATGTAGGTCAACTAATATTTTCATATTTTTCCTTAATAAGACTGAGTTATGTATGATGTAAATTTACATAATGAATGCATTTTAATTTATAAACAAACGAAAATAAATATATTTATATAATTCTATTTAAACAATGATTATGGATTAAGATTTGTTACGGTGAATTTGCTGATACGCTTGTTTTTATACTAAACAATAAATTACAGAAAATAATAGACAATTATACGCATTAGTAAAGAATTAATCTTAATATTACTCTAATTTAACGTTTATTAATTTGAATTATTCGGATATCGACTTATTATTTACACAATAAGCTGCAGTAACGAATATTTTTAAAAGTTCAAACCTCAGATAGTTAAAATTTAAACCAATTACCTATGTCACACATTTTTTAAATAATATTCTCAATTTATTATTATTTAGAAGTATAACGTATGGAATTGTTGAAAAGCGAAATAGGTATAGGTATATTAAAAATACGTAAATATAATTTAATATAATTGTACAGAAGTCTTGTAAAAATACATATTCGATCGTATTTTAATTTCCCAAATTATATAATTAATAAAACGACAAACATCTGAAACATCTATTAAAATTTAAAAACGATTTTAAAAATATCATTTATTTTATGCTTGTTTTATGGTGATCAAACTGCTAACAATTGTATGCGATTATATGAACATATATAATCTATCCAGGCCAAAGATAGTTTTCGAACAATTTTAATATTATTTATTTTAGCGTTAGAAAATGTGCGAAACGCTGTTTTATAGCATTATCGTCATAGTCATGTTACGCCAGCATCCAAGTTATACATTTATAGACATTATTTACATGTATATCGTATTTCCGTATGATTTTTTTTATTATTTTTGATCACTCGCCAAACATCAAACGAGCATATGTATTCCAATTTCCCGCGCTCCATTTTTCCACTAAACCACAATTTATGTTTTACTCTTTAATTTATAATCGCGCTTTTTATTTAAAGTAAAAGTCCCACGGACGACGGAGTTTCACGTAAATTCTATTGTCACATCTCGAAGACGTTCTATTTCTCATTCATTATAATTATTATTATAAAAAATATTTCCCAACATTCAAGCTATATAATCTCGATCATTACCATTTACAACAAATAATATCTACCGTTATACTAACTCATCAAAATATAATTCGTCTTTGTTAGATCGTTAACGAGAATATCTTCAGCTATAGTTGTATTAAGCGTTACAAGATATTATAGTAGTAATATTTCATTACTATTAAATGCGGTCAAACCACAATTATGATGACATCCAGTTTAGTAACTTTTTGTGATTTTCTATGGTTTATCAGCGCATTAAACTTGTATTATACAGATTTTAACAACATCGGTCCGTATTTTTTTCTCTATCACCCGACAATTTTAACTAACGCTTACTGGAAAATTCTAACTAATAACTACGAAGTTTCATCAGCACTACGCGATTTGCCAGTTTCTTTTCCCTTCAAAGTCACCCGTCGTCTATACATCTACTATATCTATATCCATTCATCTATCTATTGTTCGAAATAATATACCCTCTCTAGCGGAATGTGCATACGAATTAATTTCTGTCTGCCCATTAGTACAGTACCTTTATAATAATATATAACATACTCTGATACTCATCGTATATGGTATAGCAACAGCAGGTGGTGTCCGCCGTTCTTACCACTGACTCGTTACCGCCGCCACCACCGTATTATTACCTTTCGTGGGAGAATCTACCGCCGCCGCGCCGTCCGGTTTCTACTTGATTTTGACGTTAAATTCACTCGACCGAAAATCCTGCCGGGCTTGCGTCTAAACACGTAGTCTACACACCGGAAAAACGTATATATCGAAACAAACGTCGTCCAAACCACCGCAGTACCCATACATATTGCAGTATATTATACGAGAACGTCGGCTTATCGCGTGTTCAGGAGAAAAGCTACGTCGTAATGGTCACGATAAAGTATTGAACTATAAGATGACGCACGTTTGCATTTTTATGTATACACGCCACACGATGAACTTGTAAAGTTGTAAGTTGTAACGTTATACTACATGGTTTCTTTGGTATGGATTCGACGGTGGTACAAAAGCATTCGTATAATAATATATACAGTTATAAATTATAATTGTCAAATAAAACAAAGTTCATGCAGTGCACAACTCTACACGAGTAGTAAGTTTGACGAGATTGATTTGAAATGGTGCGGCGTAGAGTTCAAAGCGTTAGGGGATATTTTAAATTTGAATAATTTTTTTTTTTAATCGAGTAATCTCCCTTCTTTTCCTTCACTAATTCTTGTGCCTATAAATCTCACATATTACATATAGTCAACTTTGTCACCCCATATATAATAATATACGGTTTCGTGCATATATCCGCTTTATATAATGTATAAAGACCTGCGGCTTCAACGTGTACACTATATACAGGAATCACGGGCTGATAAATCCTACAGTGGCGAAAACCCCCTCAAAGTTTCTACGAACAGCTTTTAAGTACTGCCGTCATCTAAACCACGTAGAAAATACTCTGCATGTATGCACACAGAAAATAGTTTTCAGTATTATTCACTCTCAAATACTAAAAGAAAATAACTATATAATATAGTACTTTATAGTACCTGTACCGGCTGCTGTACCACATTTATACGGTGAGTTATCAATCTTTCCTCTCTGCAAACGTCGTACATTAGAGTATGTGAATATATATTTAATCATTCATGAATACAAATATAATATTATAAAAAATAAAAATCCTTTGAAATTCTTGTTTTTCGTATTATAATAATACTTAGAATTCAAATCAAAAATAACAAGGAAAATCCAACAATGAAAGAGTCAATATAAAAAATATAAATCCAAGTAGTATAGTACACAAATACAATAATAACGTCGGTATGTCTTAATCAGAAACTATATCAGAATACAGCCATGACTCATCATAAGTAGGTATACCTAACTATACATTATATCATTATTATTGTCGTTGAATCGTATTTAATTTTAATTTTTTAAATTCGAATTTATACTATATAAGTATACATAATATTATTATTGTGTATCACTTGTCAGTTTCAAGCACGCAAAATATAATATTGCTTTTTTCTCTATAGGTACTTCCAACCAAACCGTTTTTCCCTCCGTCGACATCGCTATTATGTATATACTCATCATACCGCTGTTTTTTCAGTTACTATACGTGCTACTCAAAATAGGCTCGGCTCATTATTATTATCCCTTATGAAGCTGCAGCCAGCGTACATGTTCTATATTTTTGCTGTCCACTAACTATCTTCTCCCCTCCTTAACCCTTAGTGCCTACACTCTTCTCGGTACACGCTAACACACTTACGCACACACACCCATAGGTACATATATGTATGGGCATATTCAATTTCTATATCTACATTTTCAATGATTATCCCTCGTTTTCAACACACCCCGTGCATATGCGCGCCTTATTATTATTTAAATAATAATTATTATAATAGAGCAGTCATATACTCGATGACGACGAGGAGAACCGCCACTACAAGTCGCGTATTCTCGGTATTTCCTCGGCGTATTATTATAAATTTTAATTGCCCCGTTGAAACGACAAGCGCTGTTTCTGCTGGCTGCCAACTACTGCATGTATAGTAATAATACTACCCGCCCCTGTTTACCACCCCGGCACGTACTCCAAAAGAGTGGAGGTAGAAACCATAATAGTACCTACTTCTATTATGTGAATTAACATAGAATTTATATAACGCGCTCCGGCGAATTCGTTGTATAGAATCGTTTTTAAACCATTTTTACCCGGTATTAAAACATATTATATATGAGCAAGTAATAATAATACTCGCGCAGAGCGCATACACGTACATTATACACTATACATTATACATCGTATTAATAAACTATGTTTATATGATATTTTATGTAATATTACGTATATGTGTGTATAGCAAGTGTACGGGAACTTTTACAGCAGCGTTTATATAATACGATATCGATCAATAATTCGTATATCAATTAGTGAAGCGTAGTTCTTATACGATTATGCGCAATTCCGATTTCCCTAATTTAGGAACTATAGTGTTTTTTTTTTTCTGTAATAGTAGTAGTAATAGTTGTTTGAAGAAGTAGAACACGTTTGCCAGACATAAGCCGCACCAAAATGATTGCCGTTACATTTATAAAATAAACATACCTATTGACTATATATATTATATTATATTCACCACATTTACCGTCTCGGTTAATCGGTCTTCTTTAACAGTAGCCATTACCGTTTCTTTTATTCTTTTATTTTTTTGCAGTTCAATACCCGTTATACCAATGCCGATGACAAAAATAAACGGTGTTTCGGCCGCGGCGTTATACTTCCATATCGATTGTGTATATACTGTGGTTTAAGTGAATTTGATACGGTCGTGTATATACATACATCCAAAGAATTACATCTTATATATAGATATCTTCGGTATGCAATACGTGGTATGGTCGGTATGTATACTTTTGTTATATATAGGTACTTACACGCGTATACATTTATGGGTTATTTATCGGTCGCGTTTAAGTGTGAAAATGATTTCGGTATTTCTTTTCGCGTTCCCGTTGTTTTAGTGAGTATATAGTCTAAAAAGTATTCCTATATATACGCCTATAACCGCACATCTCGGTTTTTTCTCCATAAATTATTATGGGAGCATAATATCATTTAATTTTGTCATCAGTGTGAAACGGTGCAATATTCAAAAGTAGGTAAATAGTCGGTAAACGATGTAGCCGCACTATAACGATATTATTATAATGGGTAATTTTTGAACACTATATTACGAAGCGGTGGTGTTCTTTTTTAGCAACGCGTATACCTAACCTACGCACTATGTATACGGTACATAGCCCGAGGAAGTAAAGAAAAAAGGCCAAACAGCTGAAAACAACAGCGTTAATCGAGCGGCCGGAAACGCCATATAGTGATGTCAAAACACCGGCAAAAGAAGAAGAAAAAGAAGAAGAAAAACACCTGTTAAAAATTTTTTTCCAGGTAACAACCCGTGTGCCCGCACCATTAATACTCGTCTTCCCGTCGTCGTCTTGTGTCGTCGTCACGCGTCGGTCGTCGTTGCGCACCTAGCGCATCCATCAAGCACCGCCAAGGACGGGGTTCACACGGCGATTATAATATAGGCGATCGACTTACAATCAGTGTACCGTATCCAATGTTTTTTTCATTATTATTATTATTATCATTATCATTATGGTCGTTATTATTCTCTACCCACCTATATCCGTATGTCAACCGTAGTTGTACGCGAAGTCATTATTACGTGTGTACCTGTTGTAGCTCTATATATTGTGCTAGTATAATATTAATTGGTGATGCAAACGCGCGTTTTACGCAGGTATACGAAGGCCGTAAACCCGCGGCAGTTGTGTAGTTCGTGTATATACAAATAATAATAATAATAATAATAAAAAAAAACAGTCCCGCGTCCGGACCGTCGCGTATATTATGTATACAATCGCGGTAATCGTGTAGTTTTAGTGTTATATGCGCACAGACAATCTTTCGCGCGCACACACACATTTATTATATATATATATATGTACTGACTGTACATAGTTAATAGTGTTTTAAATATTTTTCTTTTTCTTTTTTTTTTTTTTGCATTTACATTTTCCGCCCCTCCGACTAAATCGTTATAACGTTTTCGTATCGTCGCGGCGCGTCTATTACCGTGCAATTAGGACGCGTATATGTACGCACATTACGCACGGCACATATAACGACGGTGCATATTATATTATATTGTATCGTATACGTAGATACTCTACACTATACCTGTTATTATTATTCCTGTTACTATTGTATTCGCGCCAGTATAATATCGTGAACGTAATATATTATTTCAACCGTCGTCCGTCCTTATATATACCACCCATTTTTTCCGAAATTTATTCTTCGACGCGCTCCACATATATACGCGGGAGGTATTATTGTATAATTTCATTTTGTTTTTTTTTTTTTTTATTATTATTATTATTGTTATTTAGAGTTTTCACACACGTGGAAATAAACATGGGCGTCGCGAGCTAGTGTAATATTTTATGATGACGCGGACACAATAAGTTCGCGCTCTCATCGCACACCCACTCGTCATATCATATATATGGGTACTCAGGTATATACGGTGTACACGAACGTCGTATATAATGTGGAACGCGCTGGTAGATAGGAACTTTTACGTTCGTATTACGTACAACAGTAGCGGTGATTGAGAGTTTTTCACACGCGCCAATCTCCTACCTGTCTTCGCACAATGACGTATAGCAGTATATACACGGCTGCGCTTCCCCTAAACACCGCCCGATCGCTGCAGTGGTTCCCATCATCGTCATTATCATTACAACACACCCACACACCCACACAAATACACGTGCACACTAAGACGTGCCCACGTAATCACACAAAGGCGCTTACGTCCGTGGGAAAAACCACCCGTCTTGGCAGACGGATTTCCCGACGCCCCGAGAGCATCATCGATGCATTGTCGTTCGCGGTGAAAACGCCCGCGCATTAAATGTATACAATATAATATAGAGAGAGTGCCGAGAGAGAGAGAGAGAGAGAGAAAGAAAACGAGAGATAGAGTGCATACATTGTGTACAGCTAGTTCTCCGTGTTGTAAATGGGGATGAAAACGTATATATTATATATTATTCATACAGGGTGAGCTATATAATAGTGTTTAGCCGACTTTTCACATATGCCTACCTATATAATATAACACTGCACGGAAAAACGAGAAAACATAGTTGCCCGCGCTCTCCAGACCGTATATCGTATATATAATACACGAAATATGTACGCTATACGTACCTATATATGCTAAACACCTATATACTAATTTATTATTAAACTTATTTTGAGTTCTATACATGTATATGGGTGAGTACGTGTGCGTGTGTACGCGGGCACGTCTATAATATGCAATATGCATATTACGCATCGCCGCGCGCGCGGTAAATTTATTCAAAAGTACAACGCGCCGGACGGGGTGCACGGCGATTTTAATAGCTAGCTCGAAAAAATCGCGAGTGATTTAACTCTGTACAGCGATGGACATTAATATTGCAAACGTTAACGGCGCCGCGCGCCTCAGAGCACAATCGAATTTCCGGTGCCTTACATTGTTATATCATACGTCATATTATTATAATAAACTACATATTATTGTAATAAATCGTGAAGCTATACCACTCGCCCGGTCCAAACCTCGGACTGATGGACCTCAACGTTGTGCAGACCTGTTAGTCTCGGTCTCTGGGGAATATTGTTCCGTCCCCGTCGCTCGGCCGCGGCGGCGGGCGAGACGAAACAGATGCGATGAAAACGGCGGAAAAAATATACGGGAAGAGAACTCGCGACCGCCCACGTTCTGGCCGGCACGGTCTTGGCGCGCGCGACAGAAACCGTCATCATCGTCTAATACAGCGCATATTGTATATATAATATTAATATTATACTCGATTGCGCCAGAACGAGAAATAATAATAATAACGATCATAACGTTATAATTATATATTATTACACGATATTATTATATATTATATAATATGTGTCCCGCGTGATGCGAGGGTGTGTTGTAAATGTCGTGCGAGGGGAAGCCGCTCTAAAATAAAATGTGCTGTATACGACTCCGGGGGCGGCGGACGGTTTAACGAGAGAGCGACCGGAACGATGACGGCGAGGCGGACGATTCCATATTTAGAAACGCGCGCGCGTTGACCATAAGACAAAAAAATTAGCTATAAAATAAAAACGTCGCGCAAAATGAGGCGATTCGCCGCCGACGCCGTCTATACACCGCCGTCGTCATCGACTGTATTACACGCGGGGACGAGAGTCGGCGAAGCTTTTGACTGCAGTCGGTATATTTATAAAACGTTACATTATTATTATACACATACGTCGTCGCATATTATGACGCCTCGTAACGGCGCGGCGTAACGTTTCGAATCGCTCGAGTCGCGTCTATATATAAACGCGCGTGATGCGACGCATCGTTCGCGATACGCGTATACGTGTGTATAATGTATATACCACACATGATATTATGTTATGCGTGTTTAATAATAAATGGATCGGTGGCGGCGGCAGTGGCGACTGCGACGACGACGAATTTTATGTTATTCACTTGACGGGCGCGCCGTTACGGGTCGTCTGCAAAATCGCTGGCCACCGCCAACCGGACACTTTTAATACGTGCCGGACACGCGCGCGCACGTACAAACGTATATTATACATCGTCGGCTACTTATACACTCCGTACGATTACATGTGATATACGCCTCCGTGTCGCCCGTTAAATTTAAAGCCGAGACGCGAGAATCTATTTTTACGCGGACGTCCGTACGGACACATCGTCATCGCGCGGGGACGAGAGAAAAGCGACATAATTGCGCGAGGAATCCGAAAACCGCAACAGTTTATTAGCACTGCAGCTGCCGATGACGAGAACGCGATGTACAATGAGATATTACGATGATGATGATTATATAACGTAAAACGCAACCGACTTCGTTCCGAAAGAGCGCATGATATGCGTACGCGTCGCAATAATATACGATTTAATAATATTTAATATCTGCATCACGAGAATATAGGTGTATTGTTATAAATCTCAAATCATAAAACCGAATACACACAAACGATTGCTGAACTTATAATGTTATATAATATTATATTATACGAGGCGGGTAATAAAGAATGTATATTACAACCACTACTATACATGTATATAATATGATGGAGTCGTAAGTGTGACGACGGTGGTGGTTGCGGCAATGCCGGAGTGCGTTTTACACCCGCGGCTCGACGACGCGATTGACGAGAACGGTATAATGTAAGAACCATCACAAAAGCAGTAAAGCCTGTGGGGAGGGTGTGTGTTTACGTCCGGGGATCTCGAGATTTTGGAAACTATTACCCTCGCGCCCTAACCCCGCACGCACATATGAATCTTATCGAGAACATTCGAATAGCTTCGGTACGGCACGATCGTTCTGTAGTACGGTAGATACCATAACGATTTTCCTCCGGGAATTTATAGCAACGTATTGCATAATAATATATATGTATAATTGTATGCCACGGGCAGGTTGCCTATTTCGATAAATTCTTTGTCAGGAATCTTATTTATAAGAAAGGATTGTGCCGAGATGTCGCTTTACACAATATATATAGGGTTTCAAAATGTAATATGTATATAAAGTTGCATAGTGGGTACGCAATAACCGTCGACGTATAGCATAACATATGATGATAATATAATAATAATAATGAAAAGCAAAAAAAGACAATAGCCTGCACCAACACCACCGCTTGCACAACCACCGTCCGTCACACAGTCTTTTCAGGTATCACAGTATCGGTTACCATATATCCATACATCGTAAACCATATTATTATAGCCCCAGTGTAATGAAAGCAGTGTTCTTATATTATCTTTTTTTTATGATATTTATTATTATTATTATTATTAGCTATACCATAATATTATATCCTTATCGGCGGCGCCTTCGTGATATTATATATGCGTTCCCGCTCATTTCGATCTCAACTACTCATATACCTATCGCGTTACGACAACACGATATACCGACCGCGGTGGCTGTCGTTGTTCTCGCGTGTTTTATATCGACACACAACACAACATACACACACATACACTATACACACACACACACACACAAAGCTATCGGTACACGGTCTAACCACTAAAATGCGTTATAAAAATATCCGCGTGAGAATTATTATTAATAAAAATTCGAAATTAACAAACGAAAAGTTAATTTTTATTCGTTTTGAATAGCCGTGTCCATCGCGGTCAACAAATACAACCAGACGCAACGGTACGTCGTCGTGTATTTACATAACAACAATTCCGCAGTGGCATTGGCTTAGACAAACCTAAGACTAAAGAGATCTATTTCAATTTTTTTTTGTGTATTACCGATTTATTATACGCCGATATTATGTTTATATGTACGGTTTGACTGTATTACGTCTACCTAGTATAGTATCAATATGTATTGAAAATAATTAACTGACTACGGTACCTTTGAACGTGGAGTTTGATAGCACGGCTGCCGTGCTGGATATGAAGAAGAAGACGAACATTGTCATGATCATCCATCCCGAAGACGTCGACATCGAAGTAGTTGAGAATCGCAGATGACCACGCCGTCGGCACTCGACTGTCTTGGTGCTTTCACCCCCGCCACCCGAATCTTCTTCGCCGCCTTCTCCGCCACTGTCCGAAGACTTCATTGCCCAAATCATGTTGACTAACGACTGGTGTTCTTCGAACGGATTAAACGGCGCATTGCCGAACAGGAGACAATGCCAAAGTCGGAGGTGGTTTAGCCACTGCGACTTTTCCAAGACTTCCGAACCCTTCAAACGAGTAACTAATTCGCCGTTCAACGACCGTCGAAAAGTTTACGACCATCTTATTTCTTATTTTTTTCCCCTCAGTGCGTTTATTTCCGTCTGGCTCTTGCGATATTTATAGTCTATGCACGGCAAAATCCCGTATAGCAATTTGCAACTGTAACGATGTATTATAGCCCCGTCTGCAATGGTGACGGAGATTCAAGAAGGGGGATTTTTTTTTTTTTTTTAAGTACGCATTTAAGGGTCGTCGTCGTGTTCGATATATAATTGAATCGCGTCGCCGTATATTATACGATTTAGAATTTAATATAAAACGACCCTCGCCGGATCGAGGGGTCGTCGGGACGTCGCGGGTACGAGATCCACGCGCGTTCGGCGAGACGTGCGGCGATTCAAGAACAAGATGCGACGACGACAATTGGAGCGAAGTGTCGAAAATAAAAATTCAAAAAAAAAAAAAAAAAATTCGGCTTCTTCGCCGACGGGTTTTCTCGCTCTCCTATCTCTCGCTGCGATAGCCGTTCCTGCCGCGCGGCGGTGAGTTTCCGTACGGCGCAAAGACTCGGCACACACTGTGCCCCGCCGGGTGAAACGATCGCTCGCACGTACACACCACTAAACGCTCACACACAGACACGCGTGCACACACACACACACACACACACAGACGCCAACAAACAAACGTCGCTCACCGGGACGCCGTGACCGACTGACGACTGCTCGCCGCCGCTGCTCGGAGCTGCCACCGCCGCCCGGCCGGGAGGTTTGCGCCGGCGACGTGCGAGAGGGGTGAGTGGAGGACTGTAGATGGACGGGAGGGGTGGGAGCGCGCGGTTCCGGGCCCGGCGATGACGGCGGCGGCGGCGGCGGCGGCGGTTTCTGCTGCCTCCGCGACCGCCGGCGGCGCTCTCTGTTGCCGGCGGCGCGACGGTCGCGTCCACCGACTACAACTACGACGACGTCGACAACGATACGACGACGACGACGACGACGGTGTAGGCGTCACGCGGTGGTGCGGCGGCGGTGGGTACGTGGAAAACCGGCGGCGAGATCGACAGACTACATCGCGCGCCCGGGTGGAAAAGCGCGGCAGCGGAAACCGAATCTCGCCGGCGCGCGCGCGCGTGTCCCTGTGAGAGACGAACCGTCGCCGCACCGCCGCCGCCGCCTCCGCCACCGTCGACGGGGTAGTGTGTAGATATTATCGTTGTGTGCCACGCTGCAATGTGTACATATATGCGTGTGGGTGTGTGGGTGTGTGAGTGTGTGCTGTGCCGTGTTGCGACGGGTTCGAAATAATAAAAATAAATAATAATAATAAAATAAAATACCGGCGGCGGCGGCGACCCGCTCGACCCCGAGCGATGACGGTGGCGACTATATACCGGTGAACAAAACCGTCACCGTTGTCATAGTACCTATATAGTATATATATATACTATACAAAGTATATACATATACATATACATATACGTGCGGAATCGGAGTGTATATAAACGTGGCAGTAAAAGGGATGTGTTGTTTTTTTATTTTTGTTTTTTTTTTTTTTTTATTCCCTTTTAGCGCCGCATCGAATAATAATAATAACAATATAATTGTATTATTGCCGCCGCCGCCACCGCTGCCGCCGATTTGCGCGCGCAACACGCGTATATATACTGCCGCCTCCGCGAGGACGGTCACGATCGTATAATATTGTACTCAACGTATAACGTTTTAATCGATTGTAGTTAAGTTATTATCATTATCATCGTCATCGTGTGTCATCGCCATCACTCATCACTCGGAAACAGTACAATATATCCCGCGAGAACCGTCGAATATTATATTATATAAGATGTTTGTAATATATTATCGAAGATAATACGTATATGCGCGTCATAAAGAGAGAGAGAGAGAGAGAGACAGAGCTATTATATTATTTCGAAGAAACATTTATGTATTATGTATCGGCCGATTAAGTGTTAGCATTTTTGACCCTTCTCACAGCCCGCTCGCATACATTATAATGTATAGTATAATATAGAAACGCGATAACGCGGGTTTTCCGACGTTTTCTCGACAGCCAAAGATCTATCGGCGTAGGTATACACAACATACGTGTTTTATACCTACCCGTCCGCCACTATATTACACATCATAGCTGACCACGACTACGGACCCGCACGAATACGCGTAGGTACATAGGTACTATACGATATTTGAGGGGACCGCAAACCGTCGGAAACCCGTTGACGTTTTCCGACCCGCCGCCGATCGACAGCGTGAAATCCGCTTAGCCGACGATGTAATATACATATATATATATCCGATCCCGCGGGACTCCGAATTCCCGTACGTCGTCCCACATACCGCGTCGTCGTCCGCGTCCCGCAGGTACCCATATACCGTTTGCCGTAACGCGCGTACATTATAGTTGTTACCAATTAGTTCCGCGATAACGCGGCGGAGGCCGTTTTACGCGCGCGGCACCTGCCTCCGCGCGGCGGCGATTCGACAATATCGATTTATTTTTGAGCTTGTACATAATTCACAATTATTATTATTATATACTCGCGAGTGTATATGTGTGCATTACCTATTCTGCACACCAACCGCACCGCGCCCCGTCGATGTTGTTTTTATTATTTTTGTCTCGCCCGGTTCGCTCGTATAATACAATATATATATATAGGTAGGTACCTACAAAACGCCCTCGACAACTGCAGCACGGGCATAATATAATAATAACGTTATGTTTATTATACATTATTAATATTATTATAACCGACGTATAGCGGTTTACACCACTTTTTGTATATACCGGAGACACGGTGACCTATATATTATTATGTTATCTGCGATAAATATACGGCTTATATACGCGACGACGAAGTGGAGTACATACGCGCGATAGTATAATAATATAATGTCTAAAAGGAAATTGCGATTTCACACGCCGCACACACTTGTAGGTGAAAAAAAAAAATACATTACCCGTATCGTTTTCCCGCGAATTCTTTTCGCGATGATATAGATACATGTAGGTAGGTAAACGCGAGCGCGTTGAATTCAACGTGTGCGTGTGTATTTTTTTATTTAAAAACGGTTCAAACCGGTTGATACAGTTCGCTATCAGCTACCTAGATGATATGTGTGTGTGTGTTTTTTATGATACATGATCTATACCAAAAACATGTACGACACACCTATTATTGCGCTCTGCAGCATACACGTTTCGCGATATTATTACGATGAGCGATCGGTTTCGAATTTAAATGTAAATTTAAATTTTTTTACGAGATTGTGTTTTAGGTACACGGTTTTGAGGGAGTGCTCGATAATGATTTTCACCATAACGATTGGAAATCCTGAGACGCTGATTTTTTTTTTTTTTTTTTTGACGGGCTTAACGCCGTAAAACTTTTTTTACTAAAAAAAATAATTTTTATGGCTTGCCAAAATGTTTTTGCGAACGTTTCTAATGACTCCCTACAAATTTTAATAGTGTAATAATATTATTAATGATATCAATTTTTATAAACCCGTTTTAACAATATTATACTTTGAATTTATAGTGAGTGGTTCTATTTCCTAAAAATGTAGATATAGTTTAGAAGTTGTTTTGAACATTACATTTCGTAGAATTAAAACTACTTTAAAATTTGAAAAACGACTAAAATATTATATAGCACATTTAAATGCAGTGTTGGGAATTACCTTTGCACTAAAATAGTAAATATTATAACTTTGAATTATTCATTTTATGGTTCGTATAAGTTTTTCTGAGTTTAATAGAAAATATTCATATAAAATTTATATTGACATTTTATTTATTTTATTTTTATTTTTTGTATTTTAAGTAATTTGACTTTCCGAATACTATTAGTACTCTTCAATTACATTTTAATCATATTATTGTTATATTGATAGCTATACTATATGAAAATAATAATTTTGAGTATCTAATTACATTAATTTAGTTATAGACATTTTTCACTGTTTAAAATTATAGCAATTATTAGGTAGGTTATTATTTAACTCTGTCAAGTATCTAATATCGAGACTGTCAGTAACTATACTATTTCACTTTTAATATTTATGCAATAAAATATTTTTTTTGATTATTATTATAACAAGTACATTTCCTTTTCATAATCATTGCATACATATGTCGAATCCCCTTAAGTGAGAGTTGGTATTAAAAAATGGTATAATAATATATATTAATATTGTGTTATATATAAGTCATATAGTAAAATGATTTTATAAAAATGGTATAAAAAATTTTCATATTGCAGGTGCGTATAAAATATGTATGAATTTAAAATTGAAATATAGTCATTATTCATTACTTATTAAAAATTTAATATTCTAGTTACCATATATACTTAAACATTTCAAAAATTAAGTGTTTATTATTTTCGTCGATTTATAGGACTATAATGTATTATTAAATATAAATTAAAATTAAAACTCCCATGTATTACGTATTATATATTATTATCAACTAAAAAATTTAAATTTGTATAAATTAAAATAATATTTATTCTCTGTTTTTAAGTAGTTAACACCTTTTATTAGTCTAATGGTTTATTATATTGACAAACTCGCATTTTTTTACTTTTAAATTTAAGTATTAGCATTAATTATATATTCTGGAATTTATAATCAATGGTATTAGTAATATTGTTTAAATTTGCATATTAATATCTAATGGATAACATCGAAACAGTAAATATTATAATTTTAATTTTAATTATCTATCGTGTCTTTTATTATATAGGTGCTGTAATGATTACCTCAAACAATCTTAGTTTTTAAGTATTAATAAACCATATTTTCAAATACATTTTATATTTATGGAACTAGTTATTTATTTTTATTATTTAAACAGATATCACTTTTCTACTGTAAATATTGTGAAGCACATTTTTTATTTCATTTTAAATTTTAAAGCATTTAATTCGAAATTGGAATCAATAGGTTTTAAATTAATAAATAATAAATATATTCTTATATTTAAAGGCCTTAATAATTAATAATAATAATTTAAAGCACCTAATAAAATAAAAATAAAAAACACTCAATACAATTTATTAAAAAGTAAAACATTTATAATATGTTTATACTTTATATTACATACAACTTTAAAAGATGTATATTATACCGACAATTTTAAGAAACAATTCAAATATAAAACTGTAATTTAAAAATATTAATTATTCATAGTAATTAGGATCTAAAATATTCAAAATAATCATAAGCTATAGATCTTTTATATTATCCTAAGTAAACTACATAGTTTTAAAACACAAAAATTACTCATTCGAATTTATGTACCGGATGTACCCCCGTCATCAGAACAGTGGTTTTCATTAAAAAAAAAGTTTGCCACAGTACATTTTTTATTACTGCTATATAAAAATAAAATGCTTAAAAATATAATATTCCAATATACTTGAAAATTCCAAAACCAAAAATTTGAATAAACTCTTTAAAAAAAAAAGGAATGCTTATATAAGTACCTAATTAATAATTGTGTATAATTCTCTACAATATATATATTATGTATGTGTATATAATTTTTACAAATTACAAATCAGTCATAAATAATTAATTAGGTATAGCACTTGAAAAATTGCATATACATAGATTACATTTAAAGTAGTCATATTAAAAGTATTAGATTGAATTTACACCTATAATTGATAAAATAACTTGTATAAAATATGAACTATCAAATAGTAAAAATCAAGAACAAAAATAAAACAAATATAATTTCTTTATTATTTACTACCACTTTTAAAGCTTTACATATCTTCTATAGTAATAGATATTCTCAATAGGAAATAAATATTATTGTACCTATTTGTTCTTATTTTATTATATTTGATCAAACTTACGAATTTTTATATTTACTAAATCTTTTATACCCACTACAATAATTTTGATGAAAGTGAAATTTAATTATCAATAAATTTAAAACATATATTATAATATAGTAATCAATTAAATTTAAAACGATATAATAATATTTATAAATATATATTATGATTTTATTGATGGAAAATGTTTAACCAATATATACAATAATAATAGTTAATACACATGCGTGGGTATGATGAGAATTCTATTTTAATTTTAATTCCAAAAATAATGGTTATTATGTTAAAAACAAAATGTTCGATCTCTAGAAGTTAAAACTATAACAAAAGTACCTATTTTATATAGTAAAAGAAACTAAAACTGTATAATATTATTATAATTGGAAAATATGTATGTAATGCAACGGAAATTAATAGAATAATTTAAAATGTTAAAAAGTTCAATAAAAACCATTTCAAATTTATGTTTATATAAAATAAAAATTTTTGCCGTTCTTTAATTTCAACTTTAAATAATACCTTGTTCATTTGTCATGAACTGTTTTATAAAATACGAAAAGTAAGTTTGAATTTTATTTTATTGTATTATATTATATTTATGTTTATGTATATTAGTCATGTATAAAACAATATAATCTGCATAAATATTTGCGTTTAAGATTTTATAAAACCTTTTACCAGCTTAATGTTTAAGCACCATCATAAATACCACATGTACGATGTAAATGCAACTATCTTAAATCCATCTTATGAAAGAGCTTATAGTAGTTCACGTACATGAATAATAAATAAATATTTAGTTAAATTTTCAAATAATTCAGTTAATTCTAAAAACACAAAGTTATTAGCTTCAACAACTATAAAGTTAGGTAGGTATTGAGTAGTTTTGTAAAAACTTGTTAACAATTTCTAGTTTGTGGCTTAAATAACTAAAACCGTGTTCGTAGATTACAATATCATTCCTATTCCTAGTGTTTTACGTATTAATACTTAAATTTATTCAGTGTCAAAAATTTTGATGTCATGATATTTATTTATACTAAATAATGGCGATAAATAATCGAGTGCGAATCAAAAACTCGTTTAAATTTTTATCTTATAAAGTAAATTATAAATTTCAAAAAATGTTGACAATCTCGTTTAGACTTGGTTTTTGTAACCTCTATACATTTTATAACAATTGAAATTTATAAAAAAGTACTCGTCGCACTGTATACAATAATCACGATATATACGTATATGTATGTATAGAATACGCGGGTAAAAAGTTCCTATAGGTACTGTATATCTAATATTATTGCATTTAAAGAAAGTCACTCGATAATAATTATTATTTACAACGTATACCTGTGTAAGATAATGATGTGTTACTATATAAAAACGTTGTTTGAATATATATTATATTTTATAATACGCATATAGAAATGATTTTAGCACCAACAAACCCAATTGCGCAGCGTATTTTAGTTTACATTTTAATAACATAAGTACGTTTTATAACGGTTATAATGAAATATTATAGCCTCGACGCGTTTATAATATTCATATATGTATTAAACACGACGTGTGTGGATGTTAATTTTACGTATATGCAAAGCTAAAGAGTTTGCCATTTCGCTGCAATATCGCGGCTATATATAGTGGCGACTCGACTGTCGTTGATTACTCTATAATTCGTACAAATCTATACATTAATTTCTCCTATTACGATTTATAGTAATAATAATATACATGTTTTGTTTTCGATTATATATACATGTGTGTGTGTGTGTGTGTGTGTGTTTGTGTACGCACAGAGTCGTCATTGCGGTGTAGATAGGAGAGATTTCCTATACCACCCCGGCGGGTCTAGGTTTGCGAGTACACCGGCAAATGTGTATAGCGCATTTAGAGTCGGTCCGGGACTGCCGCCGCTGTCAAACCGGTTGAGCCCGCGCTTGCAGTAAGTGTGTAGTGAGAGTTGCAGCCAAAGCCATCTCTCTTGAGTACAGCACTTTCTTATATTATTCTATACGCTATTATGTACTACCACTACTACTACGATTTATACTCGTTTTGTATCCGATGTTTACGCACGTACGCTAAATCTGCAAACCCTTAGTGTGAGGATCTGTAATACGACGTCGAACAGTGCTTGTTTCCGATCAGCCACTTTCGGTCGCAGCAGTCGTGCAGTGGTCTCTCGAACGTCAAAACAACTAAGACTACATCAACAACAACAACAACAAACACAAGAAATCCCTAACTCACAGATTTTACTTAAGCCAAACACCGTCGTTACGAACAATTATTTTTTTTTTTTTTATTTCATCGTCTAACGTAATTATATTTTTATCTGTCTTTTACACGACCACCATCTGATATGGAAATTATTAAGTTTGAAACATTTTGCATTTATAGCCTTTATCGTGTTCACTGAATCCCGGTGAATGGCATCAGTGACGACCGGGAATAGTCAACGGTATCCATCGAGACAGGATTTTTCAGGATGATCACTACCACTGTAAAATCGTATAAGATTGTACAATGTCATCGTGAATTGACATCCGGTTTGATGAGTGCAAGCGGAGACGACGTCGATACGATAATGATGAAGGTGAGTACCTAGCTGATGAATTCAACACTGACACAGACGTAATTATTACTGTAGGTTTTTAAATATTGCGACCAGAAATTCGTTAGATCGCACCATACTGAAGTAAATCCAAAAATATTCGACTTATTAATATTTGTTATAATTTTATATTTTAATCATTCAATCTGTAAAACAATTATATGCCTATACTCGTATATAATATGATCATGTGCGCTAATTCTTAATTACGGTATAATCTCATGGCACGGATCGAGTGATTAATGAAATTTAAAAAAACACTTGTTTAAATTGCGTAAAATTTCTGTTTAAATATATATATATATATATATATATATATTATACAATATTTAGACGATGATTATATTTTTGTTAACTATAAACACGTTCACGTATATTGCATTTCAGAAAAAAATCTGTGGCGGTCACCATCACAACTGCGTTCCGAGTGTTCCGACGCTACTGCAAGTTACTGCTGCAGTGGTGGCAATACTGTTAATGAGCTGCACCTGTGCAGCGAATGCGGAACCCGTGGCTCCCGTCCAAGTGGCCACCGCTGTGGCCACGGCCACCGGGACCGGTGAAGTTCCGGCTCTGCCGGTCGAAAAACCTGTGGAGGCCGTTGATCCGTCACCCGTAGAAGCTGCGTTTTCGCAGTCGCCACAGTCGCAAGAGATCGTTACCGAATCAGTGCAGGAATCGACCACCCAGGCGGTGGTGTCGGAAAACGGCGATCGCCAAAACAAGGTGAGTCTGACGTTGCGCGCGCGCCGCAACGACGAACAGGTTAACCGACTCAGAGTTTTTTGACGGGTATTTGGGTGTTGATGGGTAATTATACCCATTATGATTTAGTACCCATTTACTACAATAACATGTATACATATAATATGGTTGAAAATATGCCCCTTCGGGTTTTCTCGGGACGAACGGACGGGTGCCCCGGGTGGGTCGAATATTAAAAGCAGCCGCGTAAAAAAGCCTCAAGTTCGGCGGGCCCGCGACAAGCCGCAGACCGCGACCGCGGCGCGTCCTCTCGGGCAGCTGCAGAACGGCCGCGAGTAGGTCCACCCCGCGCTCTGGATACCCACACGTATTTGTATATAATATATATATATATATCGATTTCCGCTAGATTTCGGGTACTCGTCGCCGTGCTCTCTCCGGGACGTGAGAAAGACGAGCCGCGATTTGTTTTCAACTCGTCGGCGTATTTTTACGTGTGCGAACAGCGGCCCCGAAAAGAAAGTGAGAGTTATATACCGCACACCGTAATAACACCGCTCCGCTACTACCTATACCTATATATATATATAGGTAGGTATACTGTTTAGAAAACTACCTGCAGCGCTAAACGCACAGCCGTCGGACGTCCGAGTGAGTACACGCAACACGTGTATCGTCGCGCGGATATAGTGTTGTGCCAAACCGGTCTAAAAAAACCAAACGTCGAACGCACGCGCGCGCGTACCCGCAAACCGCGGCCCCACGTGTACGGTCTACACCATCGGCGAGGTTATAGTAACACACAAGTCGCCCTCCGGCTAGGTTCGTTTGTGTTCGTCGTGCGAGCGTATGTATAGGTACAGATACGCGCTTACGATATATACGTATAATGCGTGTGTGACTGCGCGTGCAAAGAATCGCGTCAAAGACCGCCGACTGGTTTTTTATATTATTATATTATGTTTTTTTAATATGTACGCGCGTGTGTGTGTGAGTGTACACTTTGCGGCGGCCGCCGCCGCCGTCGTGTGTATAGAAAGCGCGAGTGAAAATATACGATGGCGCAAAAGTTGTTTTTGCTCTCGCGTGTGTGTACTCGCGGAGAGATTTCTAGAGACGCTGTGGATTTACTAGCCATATAGGTATACTGGTACAGTGTCGCGGCCCCGCGCGTCGTACTATATCGTATACGTACATTATATCCTTATACGTATAGGCAGGTACTCGGAGACTTGGGTCGGCACTTTTTTTTTCCGCCTTTCTCGTTTACGTCGTAGAGTGTAAACTACTGTACTTATACGTATATATAATAATAATAATAACATTATTATACCGGTCTGTTGACAAACTGCTTTAAAAGCTGCAATAACGACTCACGCACGAGTAAACATTTTGACTATTTCTGATTGGTTTTAAACGTCTTTTGACTTCCGCAATACGATACGCGCACGAGCGGAGAGAGGGAGTGAAAAGGGCTCGGATGTTCTTAGCACCCCCTCCCCATCCCGGGTTTGAAAACAGAATTGATATTGCAAGTGCGTACACGCCTGCATACGTATACATTTCGGTATAGCAAATATATTAGTAATTAGTATACATGTATATTATATATATAATATATTATATTGTTATATAGAAATTAACACGCGCTAAAACCGTTGTATTCTACCGTTACAGCTGCAACCGATCAACGATAATAACGTTCAACAAGACGAAAAACAGCGTCAACAGCAACAGCAACTGCTGTTGGCCCCGTTGCTGACCTCGGGGCAAATGCCCGCAGTGTGGTCATCCCAACAGCAGGCCGTCGACAGTATTTCGGTGATACCTTCGCTGTCGTCTCTCGTCGGACGAGAACGTACCGTGGTCGAAATCGTGCCCGTGCCCAGCGCGTCGGAACAACACCTCGTCAATTCGCCCTTGCTTCAACCTCAACCGGAATACAAGTATATCGGAAATCTACAACCGGAATCGGAACTACAACAGCCCGAACGGGAAATACGACAACCCGAACAGGAACCTCGACAACCCGAACAGGAGCTACGACAACCCGAACCGAACGAGCAACAACCTGCACCGTCCGAACTCGGCTCGGAACAGCTACAGCAACCGTCGACGATCCAACAGGTACAACAACAACTGCAGACGATAGCTTCGGCCCCCGTCTCCTCCGATCAACAACTTTCGTACTCGTACAACAACAACAATAATGTCTTTGGCGTCAAAAACAACGACGACGACGATCAGCTGCAGCAACAATATTCGTATCACTATTACTATCAACAGAACCTTGCCCAACAGCAGCAACTACAGCAGCAACAGCAGCAACAACAACAACAACAACAACAACAACAACAACAACAACAACATCAGCAGCAGCAGCAACAGCAACAACTACAGCAACAGCAGCAGCAGCTCAACAGCAACGCGCCGGTCGTGTACTCGCCGCTACCCGTGCAATACGGCGGCGGTCAGTTCTATTACCACAACAATTTCGCTGGCGTCGGCAAGCAGTATCCGCCGCAGCAACTACAGCCAAACCACTATTATCGCGGTAGACTGACTTCGCGGCGCAACAGCAGGACGCAATCGCAGCCCGCGTACGACAACGTCAATAACAACGGCGGCGGCGGCGGCGTCGGCAATTTCTACGGTCACTATCTGCAGCCGCAGCATCAACAGCAACTGCAAAAACAGCCGTCACCGGATTACGGCGGCGGCGGCGAAAGCGACAACGTGATCGGCATCAAATACGACCAAGACCCGCAGTCGGCCGCGGGCAAGCAGCACCAACCGGTGCCGCCGTTCCGGCCCAGCCATCCGGTGTGGGCGTCCCAATATCCGGTGCCGTGGACGTACTACGTCAAGTCGTCGATGGTGCAACCGGGACGGCCGGCGCCGTTCTACTACGCGCAACACAACAACTACTACGGCGGCGGCCGGAAGTCGCGGTACGTACTGCAGCAGCAGCAGCAGCAGTCGGCGGGCGCCGTGTCCAACAGGGTCGGCGGATATTCGCCGGCCAAGCCGCCGCGCACCAAGGTCGTTTACATCGAGTACGGAGGCTTCAAGCCGAAAATGGTGCCGTCCGTGCAGATCACGGCTGCCGAGGACTACGACGGTAACCGCCGTCAGTTGACGGTCGTCGACGGTAACGACGCTGCCGCTCAGGACGCGGCGTCCGCGGCCGCTCCGGCCGCCGCGGTGGAAGCTACCACTGCCGCGCCCGCGGCCGCCACGACCGCGTCGGCGACGGCGACGAATACGACGACGACGACGTCGGCGACGACTGCGGCGGCGACCGTGCCGAGCGCGAAAACGATGCCGGAAAAACAAACGCCCCCAGCCGCCGGTGTCGTCGTAGTAGTCGTTTGAGTCGACCCCGACAGACGAGATGATTTTAATTTATATACGTTTTTTTTTTTTTTTCGTTCTAGTTTTTGTACATATAAATCGGCTAAGACGCGACTGCGGTGGCTCTTATACGAAACGTAGTTGTTAGTAGCCTCTCGCTAGCTGCAACGGTATTTAATTTATAAATTATTTATACAGACGTCGCGACGTGTACTTACGGTAGAAATGCATCTACTTCTTCATTCTCCGATTATTTTCGCTTTTAAACATTTATAAGTTATAATAGTATGTATTATTGTTTGAATCGCGTGACATAATTAATATTATATAATGTTTAGTGTAGCACACTATCGGTGTGTAGAAACTAACGAATATAATATAATATAGCTATTTAAATACTTATAATGTTGTACCTTTATCGTATTTATATGGCCGTGTTTTCGTAATGACCTCATCACTTATTGTATTGTGCGCCTATGCTAACAATAATATCACACACACAGCGCGGGATAAAGCTATAGCGACTCCGTCTCGGATGATGGCTAATTGTTAAATCATATTTACATGAATCATCGCATATAATATGTTTGAACAGACTCTAATCAAATTAACAAACATTTGACTACAGTAAATATATAAACTTGAGTGAAACGTTGCAGAGGAGCTCGGTATATTAGTGTTCAAAACTTTTTTTATAACATTCTCTCCTGGAATGTGGGTCGAATGACAACTGAAAATACGTACTATTACAGGTATTCGAAAGATTGTGAAAAATTGTGATAATTAAGGTACTCGAAAAAGGCCTGCGAAATGTTCCTAAAAATGAGTTTTAAAGTATTCTATTCTTGTCATTGGAAAGTATGAAAAAATATATATAAATACGAGTATTATTCCAATGCAATTTCAGGGCTGTATTAAACTTTTTGGGATATTTTATACAACCTTAAAATATAAATAACATTACATCAAAATAAATACCACTTAAATATATCAAATATTTGATTCTTATTTCCAAACTATTTGATTTTCAGAAAAATTAAATAAGCAACTTTTTATTTATTCATATTGTGTTAGTAGTTACTCGCGGTAAATGACCGATCGTGTCAGTCGTCAATATACAAACTAAGCTAACAATACACGCGATCGGTAAACGAATTGTTCTAGAATATTATTTGATCGATTTAAAAACGACTTTGTAAAAAATTCAAATCTATTCCATTATAATTATGAAATTATTTATGTATAATAAGAAGAAAATTCAACTTAGTATGAATGTTGAATTAAAATTAATCGTTAATACATACTTTTTCATAAAATATTAACAAGTGAAAAATTTCTTTACACTGACATCTTTATAATTCAAAACATGAATAAATACATTTTTAAATAAACTTTCAACAAAATAATAGGTATTTAAAACAATTTGTTTTGGAATTTATATTATGATTAATACGATTAACGTTATATTACCTATATACTTTTCGTGAAATTACAATTTGTATTACATAACATACTTCATATTGTATATAATATCATAATACGTTTGAAAAATTAAAAATACCATGACGTATAGGTATAATGATAATAAAATTTATGTATAATTTATATCACACAATTTTATAAAAGCGAAAACCACAGTATAAAATAATGATTAGATAATTCTAATTTTAGGAGGAAAGCTAAATTAAAATGTGGTAAAAACAAAAAAAGAATCTCAGCTAGAATCAAAAAATAAAATAAAATCCCAAATTATCATATTTAGTTTTAAATTAAAGTAGGTAATTACTTACTCAGCTGTAAAGTAAATTAAAACTAAACGTTATGTTACTGCATAATATAAAAAAAAAAAACAATTTTGAGCGGAGTCAAACAGCCAGCCTGTATTATATTACAGTAATTTATTTAATACCTAATTTGTTAATTTGTGATACGGTAGATTGAATTAATTTTTGTCAAAAACAAAAAAAAAAAAAAATGCGTTTATTAAGTGTATTATTAAATTTTTATAAACTATAAATTATAATGGTATACATTTAAATATGCTTATATCACATACATAATTGTTGTTCACTTATGAGTTTAGAGTCAATATACCGACTAACTGTATAGAATAATAGTGTGAATAGGTTCGTGAGTTCATGGTGCAAATAGCCAGAAGCTTAAAGTTAATCTAAATATTTTGGAAAATGTCATTGTGTTGGTATAGTAAATAATATACCTAGTTATAAACAAAACATTCAAGTTTTTGAATTATAACGAAATAACAAAGATTGTTATTTTTTGTTAAAATAATGTCAAAATGTTCACTTTAGAAACTGATAAAATAAACGAGGAAATCAGCTTTTTATAATATAATATGATTAACTTTTTTTTATACTTATAGTAAGAAAAATGTATTAGAAAACTTGTATTACAACTTTAAATTTAAATTATAATATTAATAATTATTGTATACATTTTTGAGCTCTTAACTACTAAAAACAATTTTTAATTTTCGAGATTTTGAAGATTTTCATCAAAATTGGAACTATGAAAGTTAAAATAATATTTTTTTATAATTTAAATAATAATTTACTAAGAAACTTGTATTAACTTTTTAGGTTTTTTTTACTAACAATGTAATTGTACATAAACCAAAAAAAAAAGTTGTCAAGTGGGTAGCGCTCTGTTATGTAGTAGGTCACTATAATGGATGTATTAAATTTGAATCCAATGATAGGCATCATTGTATATACGAAAAACGATTCTGAACGGAGATGATTTGTCAGCCTATAGGATATAATTCCCAGTAGTTATTGAAAAAGGAGGTTTATATTTTAATAGCCTAATTACACTATAATTTAGCTTCTGTTATAATTATTATAAGTCAAACTTCTAAAAAATCTTGTATTAAATTTTCAAGTATTTTGACTGTCAAAAATTTTTTATCGATATTTAAAAAAAAATAATAATAAACGAATATTTCAAATACCTATAAATAGCATTTTAATAAGCGTAATATTTTGAAAAGAAAATTTTGTAAAGAAAATTTCAATGCAAATAACTGGTGAAATTTTCAAGTATCTACGACTTATACTTTTTGAAAAATAACAAATATTTAAAATCATTTGAGGATAAATCGTTATCATTACGCAATTTCGTAAAAATTTAAAATTAAAACGCGCTTAAAATTTATCCTACTATGATGCTTTGAACTTTCCTTATAGCTACTTTAAGGAAAACATATAAAAAACTTAGAGTTAAATTTTTTTTACCGTGGATATAAACACAAAAAATTTTATGACTTATCAACTATAAAATTATTTGCAAATTTTCGTGATTTTGACATATTTCGTAAAAATTTAAATTATAAATACTTGTAAAAAGAAATTGTGACAAACAATTTTTTTTAACTACAATAAGAAAAACTCCAAGTTTGAAGTTACCTTGTATTACATTTTCAAGTTTTTTTGGTCAAAAACATTTTTACTTCAAAAAAAAAATTCTCAGAAAAATTGAAAATTTCAGTTGTCTTTATAGACAAACAATTATTATAAATTTAATATACGAAATAATTTTAAAATTTTAACTGTATACAGATAACACTAATATAAACATTTAGTGAAAATTTCAAGTATTTACAGTTATTAGTTTTTGAGTTTCGACCATATAAAAAAAATCGATTTAGTCGAAAACTGGTTTTCCTTGAAAATTCCCGTTTTCCGTCACTTTTTTTTTTATTTTTCCCAATTTTTTTTTAAAATTATTGGAAAATGTTTACTTTTCACCTCTGTGACGCACTAAGGATATTCACTTTGCCATTGGAAACCACCCCTGAAGTTGAAAATTGAAGTATTATTTCGACAAGTTATACTGTACACAGACACACAAAAAAAATACACATCATTTTAAAATCAATATATATTTATCACTTCTTTCAGAATCTAAAAAATTCGATTTTATTGAAAACTTTTTTATAAAAAGTCTGTTTTACTGTTTATTATTATTAAATTAAATTTTTTCCCATGGATTGTTTTGAAAGGTACTAAGTATCTAAAGAATCAATATTGACCTTCCAAAATTACCTAACTAGATTCAATTTTCCAGCAGAAATCATCTACATTGATGAAGATTAAAATATATTTTTTCTATTCAAAACGTGTCCAAATACACATGTATTATTATGAAATAAATACAATCATAGCTACGCTCAAAATCTAAAATTAAACAATTTAAAATAATAAATTTAATGAAGAAAAAGTTTAAAGGACTTAAAGTAGGTATACGCTTTTATATAAGCTCTTTTTCCTGGTAAAAAATATTGGGTTATCTAGATATTTTTGAATAAATCGAGTTTAAATTAAAAAATAAATATTTATATTTATATATTTTGGGTGTTCATTAGTTTTAGTATAGGCTATACGAAGAAAACGTCGGAACTAATAAAATATAATATAAATAAACCCATAAAATAAATTACTATGTCAATCTATATATATATATCATAATGAACGAGTTCCAATAGTTGGTAAACATTATTATACAGTATGTTATTATTATTTTTTTTGTATAGGGTCACACTTAAATTGTATACGTTGATACGATCGTACTATAAAACGTGTCATTAAAATTTAAAATTGACGTATAATACATGCGTATAAAATATTTAGGAAGTGTAAGTGTCCAGTGCTTCAGTGGCATTTTTGAGAAGTGGATGAATTGCACCCCTTTAAAATAAGGTATGGTTTTTTCAATATAGTAAAAATTGTGTCCAAATTAATTCATTTATTAAATTAGCATAAAATAAAAAAATGAACATTATTAATAAAAAAAGAATGCTACAATAATATATATCATAATAAATAATATAACAAAAACACTTTTATTGGGACAATACAAATGATTTAATTTCAAACTTTACTTTGGAGGTGAATTCTGGTAGCAAATTGGATTAAGATGATACTTTGGTACCTAAGTCAAAAGTAAAAAACTCCCAATATCTAATATTTTTAATAACCAGCAATTTTTACGCTAAAACAAATTTCAACAAAACTGATTTCTTTATTTTATTATAATTCAAATATAAAAACTGTAGACTTGAAATCAAGTATTTATGTTATAATTTTCTATGCACAATATAATTTTCAAAATTGTTTGCCTTTTTTTAAGCTATATACATAAGCTATATTTGTAGACAACCTTTTTGTTATTTTTTTTATGTAAATAAAAAATTTTTAGTTTGATCAAAAACCTTAAAAATGTAATACATAAGGTTTTTCATAAGTAGTTATTAATAAAAATTAAAAAGAAAATTAAACATAAGTCAATACAACTTTTATATAATTGTTTGAATTTCGAATTTTAACAAATCTCGTCAAAATCGCAAAAATTAACAAATTCTTTTATTGTTAAAAATGCATAAAGTTTTGATAACAATGTCCAACATTTGAAAATTGTATACAAAATTATGTATACATTTTCGAACTTATATTTAAAATTATCAGTGAAGCTAAAACTTTTGCGCTTTATATATTGACTCATAAAATAATTATTTCTCCTCAAACGATTTTTGTTATTTATAATTAAAAAAATTTAATAACCAAAAATACTTTAAATTTTCATCCAATGTTTATACTATCATTTTTTATACATGGTAATATTGTCAAAATGTTGACTCTGAACTATTATTTAAAAGCATAAAAAAATTTCGATTTTTTTTCTATAAATATTGATAAAACATTATTTACTCAGTTAAAATTATTGAAAATTTAATATATACAACATCCTGAAAAAAAGTTTTATATCTATAAGTACATTTTTTTTTATATTTAAGTTTTACTAAATTTATCAAAATCATGAATATTTACAATATTTAGCGGACATTTGGTTTAATTTTTAGGGGGGCTATAATAATCCAATGTGTAAAGTGATATTTGAGTCAGTAGTTCAGTACACTTTCAGTAATTTCACTTTCTTTTTATATGAAGTCCATTATTCGCCATGCAAGTGAAGTGGTTTCAGAATGAGCAAAGAATTTATTTAATTTATTTCCCATAGCTCCCCTTGAACCACTTAATATAACCACCAAATATTATAATTTATAATAATATTTATTAATTTATTAATTATTATATACCTATTATAATATATATATATATATATTAATTATTAACATTTTGTAATATGTATATAACATTTTAAAAACAGCTTGCCTTCAGTTTTTAAAACCAACCTGAATTAATACTACCTAACCTATACAATTCATCAAACAAAGCAATAAACTGCATCTTTAGAAATACTATATTTTAACCATATAAATACTGATTATAATGTGAAGCATTCAATTTTGTGTTTTAAATCTCGTCATAGGATATGACTAAAATAATGAAGTATCATAAATTCATAAAAATAAAATTTTTATTGTCAGCATGTATAATTTTTATCAAATTATTATCGATTATAATATCTTAGGTACAAAACGCAACACTTACTTTCAAAATTGAACGCACTGGCCCACTTAACATGTTTTCTAGTACATTGGTAGGTATAGTTATTATTTTTTTTTTAAGTTTTCTAATCCGTCATTGTGATCGAGGTTTACTTCAACGTTGTTTTCATTTTTTGTTTGTTCTTTTTTCACAATATTTAATTATTAAAAACATTTGCAATGTTCAAAAATCAAAACACATATAACGTCTCAACTGAACAGTGAACTTATATAGCAATTTAATATTTTTAGCTTTTAAAATTTGTATTCAACACTTTACCGTCATAACCGCCAAAAACACATAACCACAAAAAAATTGAAAACAAAACTATTTATTATTATTATTATCATCACAAATCACAATGTCAGCGCGGCATGCAAGACCGTTACTATCATCAGATCGGTCAATAATAATATTTCGAATAAAGTTTCGATTTTTTATTTACAAATTACATATTATCTAGTATTTTTTAATGGTTTCTAATTCATAAAATAAACTCTTGTTTATACTATACTATATAGGTATTGGTATTCGTCATAACTACTAGAACTGAAAACTCTAAATAATTATTTTTTTATAAACATTTTAAGTTTAAGTTTAAACGAAATTACATATTTAAACGATCAATAACAAAATTTATAATTTAAAAACTATATTCATGGTGACATAAAACTTTTACGGATATTATTAATTTTTCTTTACGATATGGCATTTTCAAAATATGTAGATTATTCATTATTTAATATTATACCTACCTGTTTATACCAAGAACTTTTAGTCACACTGCTTTCTATTTTACTGTAAGGTTATTAAAATATTAACTCAAAGGATAATAAGGAATAGCATAATACGGTATATTATGTACACATTATATTTATTATTCTAGTAATAATTAAATATTAATAATACCTATAATAATAAACGCAATGTCTTAGGAGGAAAAAAATTAAACAACTAAGTTCAATCAATATCACAGTAGGTAAGTAATTTTAATAATAAAATTAATAACTCTAATACAATAATATCAAAAAAACGTATTATATTCATGAAATGTCTACACTCGTGAATCGTTTTTGTAGACTTTAATATTAAATCCAAATTGAATCCATTACAATGATCCACTCAACACCTACTATAGTATACAATTGAGTATCCAAAAAACGCTTATACAAAAGCGGAGCGCAGGTACTTGTTCTCTATTTTGTGTTCCATTTTGTTTATTTTTTTTTATATAAGTGCAGTCTACCAAAGTTTATTTATATAATACTACTGTATAATTTCATTGTCCGTGTTTTTTCCTACGTATTTATTCATAATTTGAAAACACATACAATATATGACAGGTGCTTATTATACAGTAACAATTAATAATACATTATAGGTTGTTATATTAAATTTTTCAATTAAAATATTTAACTCTTACAAAGAAAAATATATTCTAAGACAATTTCTATGAACACTACCTATATAATTGTATAGGAAATAATTCAAATTATTTTTAAAAACTTTAAATGGACTTGGAAAACTTTTTAATTTTAATTTTAACTTTCTCTAATTTCCACCAGTAAGAGCCAACAGTATCAAGAATTGTATTAAGACATTTTAATTGCCTCTCTCTCTATTGGCTGAGCTTCAGATACGAATGTAAGTATTATGTTTTAAAACAGAAGACTCATCATTATTGGTTATTCGTCCTTATTTATTCAGATCCAAAATAATAACCGATAATATATAGGTCATAATATTATAAATTATAATACCCAGTGGCGTAGCCAGGAATTACCCAAGCGGGGGGGTTAATGACCTTTTTTTCTTTGCTCACCTCTAAAATATATTGTCCAGGAACGGTAAAACGGGTATGGTCGAATTGCACTTATTTTAGTCGAATTGCACTTGAGTTGAAAAAAATTAATGGTAGAACTGCACTTGGGCTCAAAAAACGTATTTCCGCAAAAATATCATGCATTTGATGTGGTTAAACGTTTAGAAAACACTCATTTCCTTTTCCACTTAAGTACAGGCTTAGAACTAACAATGATTTTAATCATTGGCGTGGTTAAAATGATATTTTTCTAGATAAATTATGTTCATATTATAAATACCTAAATTTTTTTTTTTTTTTAATCGTCAAATATAATTATTGTCATTTTTACATTTTTTTTTTCATTTCGATCACTTTTTTGTAGTTATAAACTAATAACAAATATTAATTTAAAATGTTAGCTTAGTAATTCGCTTTGAGCATAAAATTTAATATATTTATATATATCAATTATCTAGTACCTTGTAGTTCAAGATCTTATATCAGTAATCTGCATCAAAATATAAATATCTATTTTTAGTTATGTTAAAACATTATTTTCCAGTTTATTTTTTAGATTTGTAATCAGTTGCAAATTTTGTATTTTACAATACCATGATTGCGATTAATAGAATTTACATCTTATTATTCTAAATAATGGAAACATGTCATAGATTGCGTTTTAACCACGCCAATGATTAAAATCATTGTCAATCCTAACTCCTAAGCCTGCAGTAAATGGGAAAGGAAATGAGTGTTTTCTAAGCGTTTAACCTCTTCAAATGCATGATAATTTTGTGGAAATACTTTTTTTGAGCCTAAGTGCAGTTCTACCATTATATTACCATTTTTAAATTCAAGTGCAATTTGACAAATTTCCTTTTAGGTAATAAGTGCAATTCGAATATCCCGGTTGTAAATGCGCTAAAATGTACCGAGTTGTACGCTAATTGAAAATAATACATTTTATACATAAGTATAACAATTAACAAAACTATAAATTTATATAAGTACATTATAATAACAATTTTTTAAGGCCAAGGGGGGGGGTTGAACACCCAATCTCCCTGGCTACGCCACTGAATTATTACCTAGGTACTCAAACTTGTTTTTTACGTTAACCACTTTGTGCTAATTTACCTAATGGCAATTGACAACTCAATCGCACATAATTTTATAAGTCATTCGAACACTAATAGAAACAAATGTTATCCCTTTTGAAATAGTTTGTATAAATTTCCAGGTAAATACTAATAGAAAATTGCAATAATACAAGCTAAAAATTTACTAACATGTAAGTTGCTAAGTGTACTTAAAAAATATTAAAAACATTGAAAGAGAAAATTATATAAGTGTAGTACCTACCTACGTTTACATACGATATTGTCTATGCTCTATGCATATTTGTCACAATCCATCTATGCGGATCGTGGGCCAAACTAAACTTTTACAGTTTATAAATAATAATTATTATACTTTAAAAAATTATTATATTATTTTGTTATTATTTGGTTATCTATTACATTTTAACTATTCAGTATTTAATATTTATGTTTTTACCCGAAAATTGATTTTGATAATTAATAATTTTGTAAAATAAATTTCTCTCAAATAGGTACATTTCCAACACCGACGTTTTCCCAAAAGATCATTATTTCACTAATACGATGAGAACTATCATAATTATATTATATTAATCATCGTACTTTAACTGATTTATCATTCTATTTATTCAGTTATTATTTTACTAATTATTTTAAAATACAATTTTACTCTTATTATAATAAAGTTAATTATGACTAGGTACATTACAATTTACAATAACAAACTTCAATATTCCTCTAATAATCCCTACAATTCTAAGCACGCAAAATACCATATACAAAATAATTAAAAATAAAACACAAAAGTTCATTCGCTTTGACGTAGGTAATGCATTCAAATGATGTCTGAAAACGGAACTAACTCTATTGAAGTATTATACGCTTTATTCATAGGGAGTATTAAGTAATAATACTATTAATACTATTAAAACAAAGTATATATTTCTTTTAATTATTGAATATAATTAGGTATCCTTAATTAAAATTTTGAATACTTAATAAATTACAATTTAAATTTAAAAAGTATAAAATAATAGTAAAGATATGAAATAAAAATACATCACCTTTATTATTAACTTTAAATCGTTCCAATGGTATTATTATTCAAGATTTTCTAAGTAGGTATAGTTAAATAAATGAATAAAGAACAAAAGATGTGAATAAAAAAGTTCAAGAAAAGAGGATTAATTTGAAGTTGAAAAAATTTGGAATTAATATTTATGTGTCAAACTACTTATGATAAATTATTAATATTGAAATTAAATATAGGTAAATGAAAAATAATTAATATATTATAGATTGTGTATAATTACGAGTATCTTTATTTGAATAAAAATGTCGTCTATTAAAAAATCAAACATTTTTCGAATAGGTACATACTACACAGGTGCAGTTTTAGCTGAATAATATGTGATACAGACTACAGTAAATAATTAAATATGAAAAATAATGTTAATTACGAGCAGGTAGGAAAATTAAACAATTTTCCTTTTTTTTTTATTCATTTAATGTATTACATAATATATATGCTTATTGCTTAATCATTAAATTATAATACAGCCTTTTTATTCTCTCTTGCAAAAATCCACTTCAATGTTTAATGAAAAAAAAAAAATAATTGTAATAAAAATGTTCACTCAGTTATTATATTATTACGAATATATAAAATACTAGTGTAATTAATCATAATTTTGTATAGTATCTGTATAATAAAAAATATAATAATATAATATATAATATATAAATTTAAACTGTAAACAGTGTAAACAATATGAAATGAAAACAGCAAAAACTATTATGTATAATAAATTAATTTTTATTGAAAATGACTTATGTAGTGTAGAACATTTACATTTGGGCTTTAAAAATAATTGCTCGACTTATTTACCATTTATAAAATTGAATTTATTTTAATATATATTTGGAATATAGTGACATAGCGTAAATGCGTAATAATAATATTTTATTTAAGTTTTATAGAATCAACACTGAACATTTTATGAAAATATATAAATAAAACTATTTATTTGCAATAATACAATTGTAATTTCCATTTCTGTAAAATCGATTAATTTCACAGTAATTTTTTATTGAAATGCTTAACAATAAAAAAAAAAAAATCGTTAAAGCTTTCAATTCCTTTGAGTTGTATATTAATTTATTTTAAAAATACATTCCATACTTATTTACAATTAACTTAATGAAATTCCATGGTCTATGAAACTATTCTGTATTCAATAAATATTTATTATAATTTGAAACAGATACATACGGTTGATGGTTATGATTATTGTATGTAATTGTTTTTGCATAAAACAAAAATAATTTATGCATATTATCACGTCATATTTTAAATTTTAAATTTTTTTTACGTTTTGTCAGTAAATTAATACTGATTGTATATTTTATTCTCACAAGAGTTCGCAATTTTCTGTATAATGCAATACTATCATTATGCGTATATCAATGCAATAAAATATATTAAAGTATATGTATATATATATTTTTTTAACACGTTGGCGGACAGTCAATAATACCATTTTGTTTCACAGGCATGCTTAAAAGTGTCACTTTTTCATTATTACTTTAGCAGTGAAATTTATAAAACTACTATACTAAAATTGCCACTATACATCTAGATTTTAATTTATTAATCGTTTATACACTAATACACTACTATAAATATAATTTAATTTAAATTGTATTAGTGCTGAATAAAATTTAAGAAATTATATGTTTTGATACAGCGGTAACCTACACATAAAATGCAATATAAAAATTATGATAAAATAAATAAAAATGTGATTGGCTTCTAAGAGAGTAGCAAAAATATGATTATCTTAATCACTCATAACTTAAGTAATAAGCAACACTCACGAGAGCGTCATAACAAAAGGCTAAATTTACCATTTTCCACCAGTGCCGAGGCATTAACATAGATATGATATGCAGTATGCACTCATGTGTTATGACAAGTATATAGTGTCGTGTCGTGCTCAGTGTTTTTGAAAGGGGGAGAGGTCAATGAGTTATTAATTTTTTTTACTTCTCACAGACCCGCGGCAATTGTAACCTAAAAACTACCCCTTACAAACGCCATACTTGCATACCGTTCATTTATATATCATAGCTTAAATTTAAATATTAATAATATATTTTTCACAATGTATTGTTTTCATTTGTATACTTACCTAAAATAAAGTCCAAAGGGGAGATATGATCCTCTTCCCTCCCATAGTCTCATGCGCACGCCACTGATACCGTCTTCGCTTCTGGTACTTTTGTTCTATTATTATGAATATTAAAAATTTAAGATCAGATCATTTACATTTTAAACGAAAACTAAAATAGGTATGTAATATTTAAAAAAAAAAAAAGGAAATCATAATAAAATGCAATAAATAAATTAAAGAACAAAAATTTATAATATAAATTATGATGAGCATTAGTCAATAATATTCGTGTATAACACTACAATTAAAAAATTTAAGCCAAGGGGTGTTAACATATGGTATTTTGTTTTTATTTTTAAGCCATAAAATGTTTTATAATAAAATTATTATTTTATCTTAACAATTAAAAAAATTATTTTTTCTAATATAATATGATAGGTATACCTACTAAGTACCTATACTTAATACTTTTATATAAAAATATATTATACATACTCATACCGTCGTACATAAAGTACATTTTATAATATTTTAATTAGTACTAAATTAATGAGTGTGACATCTAAATCGCATGAAGTTATTGGTAATTTGTATTCTGTTTGTTTTGTTAAAATTTGTTAAAAATTAAAGTTTTAAAATGTTTGAAAAAAATATTTATACAAAAAAATATTTATTTTAATTATTTAGCTAATAACGTTTATACTTTTACATTCGACTTTTATAATCGTCCTATAATTTAGAACAAAAATTAGTTTTTAAATGCAGACACATTTAAAAACACTCAAATGCGTATACAAAAATTATTTACATTACGTATGTATGGCAATACTATTTTATTTATAATTAAAAGCGTAATTGTTTTAATTTTACATTTTTAATTTAAAATTAATATTTGAACAAATATAAAAACAATTAAAAATATATTTTCATAAATTAGTACTTAATTAAAATGCATAGACGTAATACAAGAATAATATATTATAATTAAAATAACACAAATTATTATTAATTATGATTAACGATGTAGATAATTCTGAAAACCGGAAAATATGCAAAACTGTTAATAACTTTTTTAATAATCATACCTATCTATTTCTTTATATTACTTACCTTAGTACACTGATTAAAATTAATATACTTAATAAGTATATAAGTAATACTTGCATTAAAGTTTATAACCCCTGCAGTAAAATATTTTGGCACTAATGAAAATCGACTCTTTTTTAATTTTGATAAAAACGAATAGAAGTATGGTATTCATCATTCTGTATCCAGCTTTTGTATGCAAATACTATTGTAAACTCCCTTGATAGCCCGCTAAATCAAAATCATGAATCTACTTATTCAAGCTTTCGCATTTCACTCTTATCTAATTAACTCAGTGGACTTAACCTATTTAGAAAACGGATAAAATTAAATTGATATAAACATTTTAAATGTAACTATGTTTAGAGAATAATAACATTACTATTATAGATACTATATTATAATAATAAGATTGAAGATAGGAAGAAGCTGATCCATAGGCGCACATTGGGCGTGAATTTAGGAGGTGTTGGAATAATTAATGGTACACAGATCCGTGGGAGGTTTTTCTCCACACCCCCTCTAATACTATAATAAACTCCATTGCAATTATTTTAAATTTTTATAATTAATATTAGAAATTAAAAATAACTATTTAAAAGTATTTTTATAATAAATTATAATAATATGTAATCATTAATGTTAAACAATAGATTTAAATTTCTATTTAAATACTTGGTTATTTTACAAATTCACTAAATAATACTAATTAATAAAGATAAATATTTTTTTTATTTTAATCCTACCAACCATGATATTATTTATTAAATCTAAATAAATAAATAACATGTATTTATATGATAATATATTAATTAGTGTGATAAATGTGAAAAATGTCACAAACAGAAATCAATTTATTATATTATAATTATTTTTGTTTAGCAAGAAAATTAACAGAGACTTTTGTTGGTCTGGTGCAGTAGATCAAGAATTGTTCTTTAAATTGGAACAATTAAAGCTTTACAAGTATTTTATTATTTTACTTTTGATTTTTCTGTTTAGCATTTTATTATACAATAAAATATTTTTATATTTTTTGTTAGTCGGGAAAATGGTATTTCTATAGATGTGATTGCTGGTATGAATTGAAACTACCCATCAGTGAAGTTGTATGGTGTGGCAAATGATATGTTATGGGAATGACACTATAGACACTTACGAGTATACATTATAGCTGATTATGTTGGAATGAGGTTTAAAAACATAATTATGCGTTTTAATTAAGTTTAAAATAATGCCAATAACGGTAATATAAATAACGATATTATTCCTTGAATAAATTATTTACATTATGTAGTATTTGTAATTAATAATAATTATTGTTTTTT
>VUJU01000567.1:62140-96383 GCA_009835225.1 Aphis craccivora | reverse complement strand
GACGAGGACCGTGCTCACGTATCGACTAATATAATTTTGTATTCTACCGAATAATGATAGTCGAGTTTAATAGAACACACACATAAATATTATATACACAATAAAACAAACTGAGCGATAAGATTAATAAATAACAATGAAAACATTCCCGACCCATGTAATAAAGATAAAATAGATAGAACATACACATACATATTATAAACACAATAAAACTAACTGAGCGATAAGATTAATAAATAATTATTGAGAAATTCAGAATTATTATCGTTTTAATAACGTATAATATAATTTATATTTTACGGATATATCTATATTGATAATTATCCAAAGAGCCGCGGTCGCATGTTAAAGAGCCGCATGCGGCTCCGGAGCCGCAGGTTCCCGACCCCTGCTCTACGTGTATCCAGGCCCGACTCAAGGGGTAGGCGACATAGGCCCACGCCTAGGGTAGCATTAAATATTTTTGTATTATAGATAACAAAAATGTTTGATGTAGTATGTAAGGGGAGGCAAAACTCAAGTTTGCCAAATGATATACCCGGCCTTAGTTTTTAAAAGTAGGCATCAGTGCATCACCTTCAACTATTTTAAAAGCATTATTTTAACGAAATATGTTACGCTTGAATTATCCATGTTTAGGATGATCGCCAATAAGTAGAGAATTCAATGGTTCAGAAGGGGGACAAATCTCTTCTAATTTATTTTTTCCATTTAAACGACACATTCCTTTAGATTCGTTATTTCACTTTAGAGCTAAACAATACTGACAAACAATAGACATTTCATCTAATGAAACCATCGGATCATTTTTATAATCAATAATAAAATCGTAATTCATTGCAGAATATTCTTTATTAAAACATAAATTTCTTAAATTTCTTTCACGATTTTGTAAAAGTCTATTGCTTCGTTCACAGAATTTTCATTGCTAAGTAGGTAGGTGCTAAGCGTACTATTTTTTCATTTTCCGTATTACATCCTATAGTAGACCTTCGCTTAAGCATGGTTTATATGCAAACGTACGATAACTACAACTTAAAAAACCAAATGTGACAGTCCACTTTTCGACGGATGCGCCTATTCAGTATTGTAGCGTGCCCCATGTGAGCAATCGTAGTGATGTAGATTTGTGGTGGAAGTTGAAATAATAAATACTGATGGGATATACATATATTTAAAGTGTTAAATATTCTGAGTCCATAAATAATTAAATTAAATAAACTGATGAAATTATCCAAATAGTTATACGTATCGACAACGATAAATAATTTGTTGTTACTTATTTATATATACTAAAATAACTAGGTTATTATGTTTCTACAAACAAAATTGTTACCATGTTTTCCGATATAATAATCCTTGAGTTTAGACCTTTTCAGCATACCTACTTTCTATATACGTCAAAATTGTATACGAATAAATTGTACATTAAAACCTTCCCTGAATCTAAACGATTCTAGATGATTTACTTATGAGGTACTTTGTATTGAATTTTCAAGTATTTTAACTCGGCCAAAAAAATTATTTTATCGATATTTTTAAAAAAATAAAATAAATAATAAACAAAAATGAATATTTAAAATGTCTATAAATAGCATTAAAATAAGCGAAGTATTTTGAAAATTAAATCTTGTAAAGAAAATGCCAATCTAAATAACTGGTGAAAATTTCATGTATCTACAAATTATACTTTTTGAAAAATAACAAATATTTGATTTAGTTGAAAGATACATTTTTTCGTAAAAATTTAAAATTCAAATGCACATAACATTTTTCCTATAATGACGTTTCGAGTTTTCTCTATAGCTATTTGAAGGAAAACTTAGTGTTGAATTTTTTGTCCTTCGATATAAACACAAAAAAAATTCTGATTTTTCAACTACAAAAACTGTTGGAAAATGTTTACTTTTGACCTCTATAATAATTTTATTATTCACTTTTCCATCGGAAACCGCCCCCGAAGTTTGAAATTGAAGCATTATTTCAATTAGTTATGCTGTACAAACAGACAAACACACAAAACACATCATTGTAGAATTAATACATTCTTCACTCCGTTCAGAATCTAAAAATATATTTACCTGTAAAAGAAAATAGTAATTGGTAAATTTGTCGATGTTACATCTGAACCTATAGATCAATATATTTCACTAATATTGCTTTTATAATTCAAATATATTTTCTTCATTTGTAATATTTTTTTTATTATTACAAATCAGTAAATACATGTTTTAATGAATACGTTTATAAAAGTATACATGTTTATTATAAGTTTAAGACCGGATTTATATGCATTTTAAATTTTAAAATATGCATACAACAATGTAATTGGTTAAATAGTAATTTAATTTTTAATCATTGTAAAAAATTTTTTATTAAAATTAAATAGTAGATATTATATTGGTGATATACTGATATAAATAGGAAACAAGTACGAAAATGTTAATGTAGTATGTTAATTGCAAAAACCATAACTAATGGAAGTTAAGTAACCTATTTTTAACGTAATATTCTTTGAGACGTAAAATATTTGATATTAATATTATATAAATATTTCTATGACATGATTTTTATGCTCAACATTTTATTGGATAGTTAGGTGTATATATTTGTAAGGTTTTTTGATAAAATATGCAAAACTATGCACTACAAAATTTTGATATTTCATCAAACAAAATAAAGATTTGTGGACACTCGTTGACTGCACTTATATGATGTTGAAAATAGCAAAATCCGGTCTTTAATTAAAAGTAACTAAGTAATAACTCTACTCATAGAAGGCCATATTTATGAATGCTTGAAATTTTTGAACTATTTACTTTTTCTTCTCTTTAAAATTAGAAACTTCCAACCCCCCTTCCCTTTTTACTGCAATTATTTAAAAAAAAAATTAATATAAATATAACTAATTCAAAATTAGAATGAGTTTTATTGCAATATTTGGGTTAAATATTATAAAAATGTAAAATAGATGTATTGCCAATCGTATCAAGAATTTTGTATTAACTTGATTAATTAATATAAATTACTCAAATATTCAACTAACAATAACCACACGTCTACCAAACCATTAAAATGAATTATTCTTAATGCACACTGCACAGTTTTATAATTTATTAACTACTCCATATAAAACTTTAATTTTAATAAGTAAAAATTATTTATTAAATAATTTACAATAAAAAAGATTGGCCCCTTTTGAAAAATAGAAATTTATATTTTCATAGGACTTTTCTTTAACATAAAACATATCAAAAATTTAAAAATATAAATTGTATAGTATAATTGTATATGGTCTTAAAGTAGACTTAAAAATGTCAAGATTTGGGATTTAAATAGTTACTTAATTTAAGATGATTAAGAGGAAAAACATGATTAATATATCACTTTGTAAAATAATTATTAATTACTCATTGTATATTTATAATTAAAGCTTTTGTAGCTTAAGAATCATTGACATGTGTATCAAAATGCATTACCTATATAAAATGACCTTTAATGCATGTAGAGTACACATGATGTTAATTATATTTTAATAAGTCTAATCACCAAAGTTAAACAATCGTTTAGTTTAAAAAATACTACACATCAGACTATAATAATTTGAAATCCTAAAATATTTTCAGTATTAGGAAGTTAACTATAAAAAATTACATACAATTGAAACCACAGAACACACTGTATTACTTATTCAGCATTATTACACCAGTACAAAATTTGCATCCACAATACAGATAATAAATTACATGGTCTATAAAATTATTTATTTAAATATAACCTAATATTAATAATTAATACCTAATTTATATTTTAAATTTTAAAAAAAAAGTGTGGTTAAAGTTGTAAAATGTATATAATTTTGTATGTTATGTATTCAAAAGGTTTATAATTATTATAAATCAACTTATTAAATATAAATGTATTTCTTAGGTATTTTACTACATCTCTTAATTGTTTAAAATTAAAAAAAAAAAAAACTTATTAACTATAATTAAATGATGGAAATCTGTATTAATATAATGTCATATATTTACAAAAAAAAGTATATAAATAGAAATTCAAACAACTGAAAATACAGGTAAAATAAACATAGCCACCCTTAATGTATATTTCAGTTATCTTTCTTCTCCAGACAATTAAAAACCAAATGAAATTAAATACACGGATCATTACTAATGGGTACTAATAATTAACTACATTAAATAGTATGTAATGAGTATAATATAAGATTGAAAACATAATTGTATATTAAAACACAAATTGCATTTTTTTTTTTTTTTTTACATGAAGCCATCGGCACCAGGACCTCCAGGTTTTTGGGCTTGAACGCTAAAACAAAAAATAAAGTAATTTTAACTTCATACTTATACATTTAAAACCTCAAGATGATTAAATAGTTTTAAAATAATATATTCATTGACAATGTTTTGAAATATATCAATAGTTTTTATTCTTACACAGATGTGCAATATTAAAATTTAAAAAGTAATAAAGCTATACAAAAATAAATATAGATTTAAATATAATACATATCTTGACTCAGTACTTAAGCTAGAATAGATTATAATTTATATATATATATATAAATATATAAATTTAGTTAAGTTAATTTTAAATACTTTTGATAAACAATGTTTTTCAAAATTACGAAATAATTTTAAAAACAACAAATAACAACAATCCATGCAAGCATTAACACCTTTATATTTAGATGCTTTAATTGTAGGGGAAATAATAAAAATCTGCCAATTGAAGTAAAAACAAATGGATAAAATTTAAAGAACATCATAAAATACTAAATTAGATTTTTCTTATTATTCATTGTGATTTAAACTATCTATTTTATTAGAATAATGCTATACTAGTAATAAGTGCTACACAAAGTTGTGAACAAATAACAATAAATATTTTAATAATACAGAATTGATAAAAAAAAATCTATATTAATAAATAATAATAACACATTTTTTTTTTAAATTAAAAAACCAGTAAATTTATATTATTTCCCATATTAACCATAAAAAAATGTAACTAAGCAAGGTTTTTAAATGCAATTGGAACAGTATCAAAATTATATTACATGGACATATAATATTATTGAACATTATAAGATATCTAACATAAAATAAATAATAGCAATAAATTAAATTTTCAATAAAATGTAGTTTTAAAACATTTTAATGAAATTTTAATTAAAATTAAGGTTAGAAGAAAATAAAGATACTTTTAGATAAAAAATACAATACAAAATTATAATATTTTTTAAACATACATATCCTTAGTAAAATATAAAGCATATAAGTTATTAGATAGTTAATTAAGTAGATAAAAGCAGTTATGGTTGTTGCATGCTGTTAATCGATACTTTCGTAAGAAGACTAGAGACTTTTTGTTAGGAAAATACATTTTTTTTTAAAACAACAAAATCACTAGTCTTCCATACGATAGTTAACGGTTTTCTTGTAGCTGAGAACCCATAGTTAGCTGCATGGCACTTCGTTTATACATGTTAGTAGTTTTTATTAAAATCCTTTCACCTTAAATAATACATATTAAGATAAAAATAAAAACGTGAAATACTAACCATTGTTGTAATAAATATTGTGCCATTTGAATTTGACTGTCTGTGCCATTTATAGTGATTATTCGTTCATCTGAGCCTTCAGTTGGTTCGCCAATAGTGATTCCGGCTCCTGAATCTTGGCGTATGCGACGGATTCTAGCGCCGGCCTTGCCGATTATCGCGCCCGCGAGCTTTAAAGTAAACAACAAATTATATTTAAATAAAGTATAAATAAAAACAATATGACTAAAACAAAACAAAAATAATAAATCCCTAAATTATTTTGATATATTATAATTTGTACTTATATTTATCAAAATATACAATAACAATTAACTTAAAAATAAATATATTAATTTAAAAATTCTTAGTTGTTTGTTCTAACAAATTTTACTGATAAAACTCTATTATATAATCTTTTAATAATTAGTGAATTAATTATATAAGTATGTATTTTTTTGTTATTTTTCATAAAATTTAAATGATTTTAAATTTATGGTATCTAAAGCTTACTTTGAGATACCTTTAAATATATTTAATTACTTTAGAGTCCAGTAATATGTTAAATTTAACTTTAAAACCGAAAATGATTTTTCAAAAAATCTAAGTGTCATTGAGTAATTAGAAATCAATTTTGAATTTAACAAACAAAGTGATAGCTTAATGACATGACAACTAAGTAGGTAATTGCAATTACTATTAAACTAGTGTTAAATATATAAAATATATTTTAATTGATAGATTAACATATAATTATGTTAAATGAAGATAGTTAAACAAACATATTAAATTATTACTGAAGTTAAACTAACATTCATCATTACTAGTTTAAACCAAAATACCATAGTAAATAATATGTTAAAATATTAAATAAATTAAAAATATATTTAATTATAAGTATCGTGTATTTTTTTAAGTATACAAAAAATTATTCAATTATATTAGTGTCATAAATATTATCAATTTTAATTAATATATTATAATGGAGGAAATATACACAATATACAAAAAGTCAAAAAGTTTGTCTAACAACCAATGCAAGAGTTTATTAGAAAAGTGATTGAGAATTTATACTTTATACCCAAAACATTTAAAATATAATATAATATTTAAATTAAAATTGTTTCTTTCCTCAAAAAGCAATTAATTATACTTATATTGAATTTTTGAATTTTATGCCAAAGTTAAATTTATAAATATTACATACCCAAAATGCATTATTTGCTTATATTTTTAATATCCAATAAGGAAATTAAAAAATAATTCCGTTTTTGAGTTAAAACATTTATATATATATATATATATATAAAAAAAAATAGATGTATAAGAGCACACAAGGGATCGCATACCGAAAAACAATGGAAGCAACAGTTTTGATCGCTAAATTGGAACTACTCAAGACAAACGTACCGAAACATCAAATAATATAATGAAACAAAATTTAGTTGGAGTGTTAATTGAAGCATATAATAAACTATCTTAAAGGAAACATTTATATCTAATATTCCATCCTATGAAACCAGTCTTCTCTTCTCTAAGCATTCTTTATTTTGCTTTCTTTTTCTGTTACCTGTAGTAATTCCTGTTTTAATTGTTTCTTATCATTTAAAAAAGAAACAACAATGCATTATTCCTTCCTTACTAGTAATACTCTTTTCTTTTAACTTAAATTTGAATGAAATCTACTAATTTAAAATACTTTTCAAAAAGTAGAGTTTGGTTAATTAAATTTAATCCCTTATGTTTTTCATTTATTGATAATTTTTATGCTTTTCGGTACGCAAGCCTTGTGCATAACTCCGTCAACGGTAAAACTGTCACTTACATCTTTCGGAATAGTGACTTGCGTGGAACCATTAAAAGCTGCAGGTTTTCCAGCTCCAGCACCCATAGCTGGGGGAGGCATACTAAAATCACTCATAGGACCATCGTCAAAACCACCTTTTATAATAAAAAATAAGAATTACATTATACATGAAAACCTGGTATTAAAAATAAAAAAAAAATTTGTTCCAAATGATTCCAAATTTTATCACGCATGACCTATTAATTTTAATTATATTAAGCCTGTTTTTAGTTCTATACTAAAAAATTAATGTTGTGTGTCAAATTTGGCAAAAAATGTATGCATGTAGCATGTGTGAAGAATTTACTTCATAACTGCATTCATAAACATTTATAGAACATTTAATATACATAATTCTTGTCAGCCACGGTTTTTATGTCGTAACATAGATTTGTGTTGTTAATATTTATACATTCAATGCACATCGCAAATTTTTACTGGATTTATGGAACTGGCCAAATATAAAAAAAACATAATATATCATTTAGATGATAATGGAAACAAATAATTTATAAACTCTGATTTGTATTAGTATTTACTATTTACAATTAAAATTTATAAAATTACTTAATAATATTCGATTAATAAAAAATTATTTTATAATATTAATAATAAAATATAGGTATGTAAGTTTCATATATTTTTTTTTATTATTCCGACAATACATTTTTTATCATGACGTGCAGTAGAGAGGTTGTTTTGTTAATCTGAACATAAACTAATCTGAATGGACTTGAAAATTATCACACCACTATCTTAAAAAGACATATTTTACCATAGAATTGCACAATAATGATTATTAAAATAATTACAACAATATGTTACACAAGTACATCATTTATATAATTACATAATATAATATATTATGTTGATTAAGTTCGTCAGTTTTGTGCCATACCTACTGGCTACTAATAATTAAAATAATAAATTGAAAAATTCATTTTCATTTTCATTTTCAAATTTAAATTTAAATTGCAAGAAAATATTATTTAATAAACTTTCAAGTAATCCAAATGACCTCATTTCGCAATTCTTTCAGATTAACAAGACCTTACGTTTAAGTAATTTAAAATATATAATATTGAATATATAGAATTTTCATAAAGCCAGAAACCATATACTTTTTATTATTTTTTTTTTTTTTTTGAAGACAAGTATCAATATTTAACATTTTAAATTACATAAGGTAATATAATATCATATTATAATTATATATATATGTGTATACAATTTGTGCATTTTTTTTCAATGTATAGTATGCAAATTATAAATAATTTTAAAAAAAATTTAAAAATGTATAAATTTAAATCTTGTAATTTTGTTAAATATTTCTTAAAATTTAGTTAGATCAAAATTATCTAGGACATATTATTTAATAATTTTAGAATGAAGTTTATTAATTTAACATTCATGATTACCTAATTTGATTAAATTAAAACAAAATGTATACTTCTTGTTAATTCCTCAAATATTAAAATAAAATAAACTTTTGTAATTAATCTAATAATTAACAAAAACTATAATTATAGCAAACATTGTTTGTGCTAGTGCCAACTAAATTAAAACAATTAATATATAATTATATAAATACTATTAAAAAAACCAAAAATTAATAATACAACTTACCACCATAACCTCCGCCGCCGCCACCAAAGTTTCCAGATCCAACATTATTTCCATAACCACCTGGTCCACCACCATAGCCTCCAGCATTGCCTCCATAATTTCCTCCACCAGTATTATTGAATCCTCCACCGCCACCGCCGCCAAAGCCACCACCGCCACCACGACCACCACCGCCGCCTCTGGAATAAGCCCTTAAACACAAAATAAGAATTATTAAAAATATTAATAAATAAAAATAAAACAAACAAGTCATATTTTTATCAATAAATAATAATGAACTTATAAATATAATACAATTAACTTTTATACTTAAAAGTAAGAAATTAATAAGGCCTGTGAACCCTTCAAGAAACACACTTTTTGCAATCTAAGAACTGATTTATTTAATAATTATACTTTACATATTATTATATGATTGATTGATACTAGATACTCAAAATAATATTTTAGAAATGATATGTAATACTTACATTCCACGGTTGTTCATAGGTCCACCACCACCACCGCCTTGGAATCTTCCTGGTCCAGGTGGTCCACGTTGATTCATATTACCACCTCTCATACCACCACCACCAGCTGGATTACCATAGCCACCATATTCATCTGAATAGTATTCGTCAAAATTATTGGGATCATATGGATCTTCTGCTCCTTTAACAGGTGCCTAAAAAATAAAACCAACAAATAAATTGAAAATTGAAAAATTCATAAATTTTTATAAAAACTTACAGTTTTTAGTAAATCCAGGACTTCCCTTACGCAATCTGAACAGGTATTTGGTTTTCCAGTTATTTGTACAACTCTATCAGTACTCATGGGACAACAACTCGTGTAAATTTTAATCCGTGATCCAGTTTTCTAAAATGAAAATAATTTTAATTCATGATATTAACACGTTGACTGCCACATGGCCGCCGGTAGTCATTCAATTGGTATTTGTTATACGCCAAGCATATTTTTCAATATATTCCAAATTTGTGTACCTCAAATATTTGAAAAAATAGAAAAATAAAAAAAAAAACATATTTAGAAATAAACAAAATTCATGATTTAGTGCATTATTATAGCGCCATAGAAAAGTTAACAATATAAAACCAAATTCATTTATGGTCGCCGGCGGTCATATGGCATGATAGTAATTACTAATTTTGAACTATGGCCGCGGCAGTCACAAATGTATAAAATTTGAGAATTGCAGATAACCACAGGCGGCCATGTGGCAGTCAATGTGTTAAGGCATTACATAATTACACATAAAATAAAAGAAAATGTATGAAATTTTACTTATCATTTAAAGGTAAGCAATAGAATAAATGTTTTTTATATATATATAATTTAATTTAGATTTTAGAATACTAACACAAATTCATAAATACAATTATCCTATTATAACCTAATCATCAGACCAATAAGCTATTTGATTATATCTAGGTAAATATACTAGATTTAATATTATTTTATAATTAGTATTGCATTATAGTACTATATTATGAACAGTATTTTTTGTTTAATGCACTTTCTTCATTTTCAACTATGCACAAATTAGTCATTACAATAAATTGAAGGCGTCCGTGTGCAAAAACCGGACAGCTCCATTTTTATCAAAAATCAGTTTTTCATGGAATGTTATTCATGGAAGAAATAACTATATTTTGGTATCAAAATCAGAAAAATCGATTTATTATTCACAGAGAAATTACAAAATGAATTATTTCCCGCCAATTGTGGTATAATGGGATAGACTTTTGTTTTGCTCGTAATGAATAATTGATAAAAATGGAGCTGTCCGGTTTTTGCACGGACACCTTCAATTACAACCTGACTATTAGGTAATTTATCAAATTATTTAATATTTGTACAACTGTTAATTTATCATAAGTGCTAAACTAACCTCTCTCAGCTCTTTAACTTTTAATCCTCCTTTTCCAATTATACATCCAGCTTGACTTTGGTGTACTAACATTCTGACATCAACATCAGTCTCTCCTTGATTATCATTATTACCTTGACCGCCGCCAGCTCCACCACGTTTAAATCTCTAATCATAAATAATATTTAAATTAATAAAAATGAATGTATTTATTTTTTATTTATGTTTAAATACTTACTGAACCACCATCTTCTAAATTACCCATAACTTCACCCAAAACTTTCAAAGCATTGTCATTACTTGATATAATAGTCAGTATTCTACCAAAAAAATAAAATAAATGATTATCTGAATTCACATGAATATATTAGGCCGACAAAAAAAGAAAGCATATTACTAAGAATGGACCAATTTATAAACACTAACAGTAAAATAATAAAATCAATCATAGGGACAATTTTTATGTTTGTAATATTTTACAATTAAATCATATTGATAAATTAACTTATTAAACAATAAAAATAAGCCGTTTATAATTTATGTAGGTTATTTATTGGTCTACTCTTAGTATATTTCCCCATAAAACTCACAAACAGAAAAAGAAATTTTTCAGTTTAACTGATTTACAGGACAAACGGAAAGTGATATAGCATACAGTTCTGTAATATTTAATTTATATTCTTTAATAGTATTTGGATATAATGGATTTAGTCTTATAAGTTTTTTTCAGTGTAAAATCCCAGTGTAGGAGGCAATTTTTAAGTTTTCAAACTATTTTTAAATTAACCACAAAGTGATATTTGAAAAAAACTGCAAGCTCCGAAAGCCATATGAGAAATCAACCTACTTAGTTTTAATAACATTTCTCAAATTTAGAGGCTTTCAGGCAATTAAATAATTTATCAACAACAAAATGGTTATAAATACACATCTGAATCTACTAAAGAAAAAAAAAGTTATGCATAAAAGAAAATTTTAAGTATATATATGAGAGATTGATGATGGATGATTTACCGTTCAGGACCCGGGCAATCTGGGACAGTGACTGTGGCATTGTACTGTTAGATGGACAGCATCAGGTAGTATCCGTTATTGTTCGCAGGTTGTATTCGTCGATGATTGAGGTTCAGGGCATATTCGTGGTATATGCAGAGGGGCCCAGGGTACCACGGGACATGTGAAATTAATCACATCGAGGGGCATGGGCATATGGGCATAGAACACATAACAAATTTCCAAGATCAGTCCTGTTTTGGTTAAGTTACATAGCAACTATACATGATTATTATTTGAACTTTATAATTTCAGTTTCCTTTTTTTAACTTAACATGTTCCGAGAGGAAAAATATCAAATAGGCCTACTTACCTTCACTTCATAAATATTTCTATTAATTTTAATTTTATTAGATCCAATAATTGGGAATATTGAAAAATATAAAATAGTCTAACAATATTTCTTCATGGTAAACTGAGCGCCTCAACCAAACAAGAGTAAATTATAAAGGGATTAAATGTAGATAACAATAGTCAATAGTAGGCCTATTTTGGTTGATTTTGAATTTTTAGTACATTTAACAAACATAATTTTCAAATTTTAAACAAAAAACTCACGTCTGTACGCAGTCTGGAAATGTTGAATCCACCCTTACCAATAATCGAACCAGCGACCTAAAATAATTAATTATTAATATACAACTAATAACAGGTTGAATTTTTAAATTCATTTAAGTTGGGAAACAAAAATACCTTGCTTGGTATAAGAACTCTTAATTCTATGTCATCAGGACCCATCTTAGGCCGTTTAAATGGGGCATTTGAATGACCATCATTGAATCTCTTCATGTCTGAAATAATAAGAATAAAATATATTTTAATGTTATCAACTCAATTTGAATAAATAACTTATAAAATAATTATGTTTTACAAAACCATTAATTGATAATGTTTTTTTAATTAAAAAAAAAAATGCATGTACTTGACAAATTTATCAAGATGAAAATTATATAATTGGAAAAAAACTATAAAAGTAAGCCACTCCTTTATACACATTCAACTAATAAGGTCTATTAATTTTTATCAAATTTTAAGTTTAAAAACCTAGTATTAATATTTTTTTTATACACTCATTTTTTAGTTTTTAATTATAATAAATTAAATGTTAAAGTACCTATTATACATGTAACAGATGTAATACAAAATAATCATTAAATAACATACCTAATTAAAAAAAATTATAAGTAGACATTTTACACACATTAATCCAAACTATTGAAATGAAATCAATAGTAAATTCAAAATAATATATCAATGATAGTTAGAAGATAAAATATACAAGTATAACACTATCAATTAAAACCTTGATATCATTAATCAGTCCCTGACAAAAAAAAAAAATGTAATGTATTATCCTTGATCCTATAAAAAAAATTTAATTGTATTAGATAATTATTTGTTATATGTGTAGTTAGAATAACTTTGGTTATATTTTTATTTATGGTATATATTTAAATATTTGTTTAGGCCTACAATTCTTTCAATTAATGATTCAATGTCAAAAAACATTAAGTGACGTGAATGATAAAATAGTGAGTAAAACGTTCAGTGGCAATTTTCTGAACCATTTGTTGTTTTAGTAATAATAAAAATTACGTTACTAATAGTAATTAAATAATTTTATGAGTTGAGTTAACAACGATAACATTGCACTAAATTTTTGAATACGCGTACACGATCGAAATAGTGAAAAGTGTCCATACGCAATCATTAGGCACTCCACTATATTCTTGATGTCTGATAAATAGTAACTTTCTTTCAATTAATGTATTAATAACCAATGGAATTTTCGTCGTTAAACTTGATTAATTGGGGAAAATATAGCCAAGTCAGCTGCTCAAAAGCGCAATAGCCGGTTCACAGATGATAACACCTTTAGGTAAGAAACCAAATCACAAACTAGGCGTGGCAAAAACCTAAATTAAAATTCTGCTTAATAGTTGACGAAATAAGGCCTTATGATCTAATAAATATATAATTTTTATCAAAAACCAGTTATTTTTTCTGTAAAATCATGCTTTTAAAAAATACATTTGTTTTTAGAATATTGATAAACGAAAATTAAATTAATGCTTAAATTTTCGAATAGTAATAAATTAGAAATTATTATATTATACATGTTTAAACTATTTAAAGTAAAGTTACACTACCAAACAAAATATATTTTGTACAACTAATTCTTCGTAACTAGGCATTTAAATTTGTATACCAAAATTCTACTCACAAAATAATTAATAAATGTTATCATTTAAAAAAGTAATGACTATAAAAATAACAATAAATACAATTTTTAATCAAAATGTGTTGTATTACAAATGGTAAGGTAAATCGTAGTTTGTAAAAGAACCCTAATCTCGAGAACGAAAATAATACTAGTTATATGTATTTTTAAGGATTCAAATACTTAAATTAATTATAAACCACAAATAATACTATCAACACTGAACACATGTATAATGATTAAACATACCTACAATAGTGTCATTATTATTAATACCAATAATATTGTTAAGTATTAATAATCACTGATGTATTATTATTTTTACGTTATAAATGTCAATAACATTATATTCATAATTTTATTCGCAGTATTAAGTTTATTTTCATTTTAATGTTAAATGTCTACATGTTAACAATACAAAATATGTAATTACAATTATGCAATAATGACAATTTTGTAGCGCTAATAGCAAAAAAAAAAAAAAATAAAGATCTATTAGAAAAAAAAACCACGCCAATTTATAAAGAAAATAACTGTCTGAATAAGAACACATTGAATAAACACTCGATCAAACGATATATTATAAATTAATACTGAGCATAGTCAAAATTAATGTTGGGAAGGAATCCCTTCAATCATTAATAATTTGTTTTTAATCTAAGTTCTACGGAAAATGGTAAAATAAAAAACAATGTATTTTATATAAATATTAACCTTAAATAGACTAACTACACCTAACCTTAACAAAACCAAACATTAATATAAATACATATATATTTTTTAAATCGTAATTAGTTACTAGTAATAAATAATAACATATAAAGATATTAGGTAATATTATAACTTATAAGTATAATTAACATTGGAAAATACAATTATTATTAATAATGTAAAATTAAAATAGAAATTAATCAATTTAAATTAAAAATGTCTACAAAACTAAGCATGATTTATACAGTATTCAATAATTATTGATCAGTAAAGTTATAAGTTTATTAATAACCTATACAACAAACACGCAAAAGGATTACTGTAAAAACTTACAATAATTAAAATGTAAGTACAGTCAACTAGCAATAACTCACATGTCAAAGAAAAGGAATAACAAATCAAGTTTCCGAACACTTTGAATTAACGAAAATAAATAAATTATAAATTAAATGATAACCGAAAATTACTCAGTTACAAGTTATAACTGACTTATAAGATATCTTTATTTGAAGATACCTACTAAATATGACAAATTTTGAGTAATTATCAAGGATACGATTTAGGAACAAATAATTTACTTTACATACATAAAACTGCATTTCAAAGAGACTATTTTCAGTAATGCAATTTAAAATTAGATTATCTAAATTAATAGAAAGAGTTTTTTAAATGTATTTTTTCCGAAAACTTCTTGAAGTAAATATAATTCATCAATAATTTTAATTTAACCATAGGTACGAAAATTATTAAAATTTAGTAAGGAAAAAAATTAAAAACCCAGCAAATGTGAAGTATACTTATATCATTAAGGATCTTATTTTACATAATCATTTTAGCAAGGCTAGCATATTACATAATACACGTTGAGAATTGGTGGGGAGCGATTTGATCGAGGGTAGTTTCATTCACCTTGAGTTCACTGGCATGCATGATACGGCAGACAGCAGACTGGCGCCAACTACCAACCCCTTTTACCCTGCAAGGGGACACTTCCTCTATTCCTATTGATCCAGTAAAAACCAATGTCATGCTATTGCCCCCTAAGTGTATACACTATACTAGACAATATATTGATTAAAAATTACGAAAGTCCATCAGCGTAATTAAATTTACTTTAATAGTTAAACAAAAAAGATAAAAAAATATGTAATACTATTTATACAAATTATTAATACTATTATAATATTGTTGTTTTTAATAGGAATTTGCGTCTTTATTAAATTCTACAATTTTTTATTGCAACAAATAGATTTATTAACAATAAAAAAGTAACATTTTTAAGTAAAATTCGTATTATAATTTATAAGTCAAATTTTTAAATACAAGCAAATTTTAAAACCGTTTAAATTATAATATTTGAAGTGAAAATTATACGCAAATATTATTTTGTGACAAACTAAAAATAAATATATTAATTTCATAATGAAGTTAATATTGGTCAATTATTGCAAACATAATAAGAATCTCTAAAAACATTAACAATATTAGATGAAAATTAGTATAAATGTAAATTAGATTAATTGAATCTATTAATTATTTAAATATTATAATTTACATTTACCTACCTACCTATAACTTTATTTTATTTATACATTTTTTCATACTAATAAATAATAATCACTCACCTACTATTACTGTAGATTTAAATAGATAATAAATCAATGAATATTTATTTTATATTTGCTACATATAAAATAAAATTATTTTAATGATCTTTATATCAGCGTTAGGTTAATTAAACCAAATATTTAAAGAAAAACATGTAGAAATATTTTTCAAAAACACGAAGAAAATTAGAATATTGAAAATAAATTTAATAACAAAGTTTTCAAAGACTTACCCATATTATATTTTAACTTGAAAATATATTCATAAGGGAAGAAGTAGACTGTTAGACCGCTTTACTCAGACTGATATAAAAGAGAAACTAAGGGTACCTGGTAAACACTCGCTAGGGCTGTTTACTAAACAGTAACCATGGAAACTGTAATGTAAGTTCAGAAATTGACCACTAACGGTCAGTTTTAAGTTGACTAATTTATTGAAAAGTAAAAAAAAAATGAAATGTTACAGTTTATTATTATTTTTTAATATCTATCAAATATACGTAGGTATTATACGTATATAATAATAGTCTAATACTAAACGAACATGCATACCAAACAAAAATACTTTGGTAATATTATTAAATTGAATCATAAACATACATACATACATATTTAAGAGTCAAAACTTATTTTATTAATTTATTATTATTATTATTAAGTTATAATTTATAAGTTATATCGTACTATAAAATATTATTTAATATAATATCTTTTAAAAATTTTTTTCTGCAGTCGCTCAAAATTGTTGCCACATTTTTTAGGTATTTAAAAATTTTTAAAACACAAATGTTAACATACATAGAATATATTTTTTAAATGAAGTCTAAACTGGGAGTATTATTTTTTACATTATACTGAATATTTTAAAGAGTCTAACTTAACTAAGAACTTTTAACAAATATTTCTAAATTAAGTAGTCTCGTAACATATATATATATATATATATAATTAGATCACTAGTCGTTACTAAACAAAAAATACTTTTAACAATTATTTTACCGAAATCATTTCTTAAGCTATTCTTAATCTTATTTACATTTTTGAATGATAGCATATTACATTTCATACTCCTAACTTTACTGAATACTTTACGAATTTTAAACGATTAGTGAATTAATTACAACTTATATGTATTTTAAGCTTAAACTAACGGAGATGATTGGCACAATCATGGTATCCCATTAAATGTAGATTCAATGTAGCTCTTTATTCTCATCTTATCTTAACTTAATATATTTATAAGTTATAAATTATAACTACTATTTAGAAATTCAAATTTTAAATAGCCATTTTAGATAATAGATAATTATTCTGCTTTGGAATACTAAATTACAAACATGAGGCCCATTAAAAAAAATAAGACTTAAAAACGATTAAGATAAAAAATATTGTTTTATAATCATTTCAAATTTAAAAAAAATAAATTTCAGTCAACTTTAGCTAATATTTTCTTTTAAAATAATTAGCTTCAAAATAATATTATAGAACTTAGTAGTATATTAATATAGGTACTTTTCAATATATATTATTAAACAATAAATTGGCGAGTGTAAAAAAAATAAGATTTAAAAATTATTAAAAATGTCAGCCTAAAAGAGTATAAATAATTAATAGAACACTTATATTTCTTTACTCATAAGTCATAAGCATCATTTTAAAGAAAAACATTATATTTTCAATGAAATTGTTTTAATGACACTTTATAAAAATACCGCGAAAATTCAGCCATTAAACACAATTTACGAAAATAAACTTTAAAAACTTACTTACTTTAAATTTTAAAGCAGAGTTTAAGATTAATGATAATTTTTTTTAGTAACAAAATTTAGTAAAATTTAGTTTTGTAAACAAATTATGAAGAATATCCCAGATTTAAGGTTACCTATATCAAAATGTCCTATTTCAATATTATAATTAGGTACTAATTTTAAATGTACCTCAGCCTGAAACACGCTGATGAATTTACAGGTTATTAATAAAATCTGTAATACAAATTTGATGTATTTACTGATGCTAAAAATAACTTAACAATACAGACTTAATAGTGGGAAATTCAATCAAAATTCGTTGATTGTAATAACAAAAAATAATAATAGTTAATAATAATAAATACTAAATAATAACTACAATTTTTCTATTTTATTAGTATTAAGTATACCAAAAATTGTATTTTATTAACAGATCTTAACAGTAGAAATATTTAGTTTTCCATTCAGCAAAATTTTTATTTAACTTCACCGATTTATTACTCGTTTTTAACAATATATGTGTTACACAATGAAAACACCTAATAAGCATGAAACCTTACAAGATTCATGATTAGGGGAGGATTAGTAAAGGTTTCTCGTTTAAGCTGACTTAACTTTCTGATGTATAATTGAAAAATGAAAGCATAAAATAGAATCATAGTGTCGTTATTTTATAATTTACAAAAAAAATAAAAAAAAAAATTATAGGAAAATACTGAAAAATAAACACTATAGGTAAATACAATAAAATATTATAATGTACTCATCATGCCAATAAATGCAAACCATAGGTTATTATTATTTGCTACCCATATGATATTAATAAAAGAAAAGGGGAAAAATAGTGTCATCCATTATGAAAATAAGCTCTTTGTTTGATTGCATGTTCGCATGTCAACCATGGGAATGAAGTGGTACTAGTTTGTTTGTTAACAGTTGCCATGGGAAACACCCATAATATTAAACAGTTTTTATAACCGCAGGCAAGCCACAGCGTTAATAAAATATTAACAAAATAATAATTATTATAAAAAACCAATACTTATTCAAAGTTCAAACATAACCTGTAGGTAATCCTAATATACCGAAAAATTTTTTTTTTTTTGAATTAGCTATACATTAAAAGTAGATTTCTACAATACATTAGTATAATAAGAAAAGATGATGAAAGTTAATAGCTTAAAATTAATAATTGTCTTATGTTTGTTTACAAACAAATAAATTATTATTATTTGATGTAACATATAAAATGAAAAAATACTAACTCAGTAAGTACTGAGTAGAGAAACTCATAATTTTGAATACAGAATGTAACATGATGGGATCAAGGACGCCTATATGGGGAGGGCAAGGGAGAGACATGCCCCCCCCCGGAAAATCTTAATATATTGTTTATTGTGATCAGAGTTTATTTATTTATTTAGATACAATTTGAAAATTTAATAAATGTAATATAAGATAATCTATAATGTTTTTATGAAAAATCGGTTTAATTACTGAAAAATCAGGTTAGCTATAAATAACAACATGATTTTTCGTTTTTATTCTTTATTATAAATTTTTAAAATATTTTGTATTGCCATAGATACAATAAAATGTATATTATGTAAGTGTACACCACCATAATATTTTATTTATGATCACAAATATATACCTATGTAATTATATATAATATAGGTACATATAGCCATTCCTATTTATAAATGGATTGATAAATTAAAATGTTGTCCCCCTTTAGAATTTTGGGAGCTCTTGGATAAGATGGCTCTTCTACTTATTTTCACCTAAAAAATCCCAACACAATTGTTTTTGTGCAAATTAAGTGTGTATTTATAATTTTGATTCTCAATAACAAACTTACATGCACTTCAGTTTACTTGGTATCAATCTTAAAAAGTTTATATTTTTGTAAATTAATTTGCATTAATAATTTACCCAGCAATTAATAGAACAATTAATCCAAGCCAAAATTATTTCATTAAATTTTAATTAAAATTAATGATTGTGTATAAACAATTAAAATGTTTAACTATTTTTATATATAGGTAGAATTTAAAATAAATTAGTATTTTGTTATAAAAGTATAAAAAAATAAATGATTTTGCAAGTAACTTCCTAATATATTTCTAGTAGGTTGATGCGACATAAGTAAGATTGATCCAGTGCTCAAATTCTGATTATACCCCTGATTAAAATATCTAATAAATCAAAATGAATTGATTAATTCTTTTGTTATTGAAAATGTGGTATCAATGATTAAACAAAATTTAGATTTTGAAATTTTTATACTCTTAAAGAGTTCCAATCTTGGGATTTATTGGTTCAAACTTAATTTAAAAATTTTTCAGAAGTTTAATTTGGTTAAAATATTGATGAATAAAAATGTATTGAAATAATTAATAATAAAAAATGCTGATTATTAATATAACACAACATAGGATGTTTAATGATCAAATACGGCACGTTAAGTAGTCCTATAATATAACTATATTCAGCAAGAGAATACACCACATTCGCATAAAAACTGGTTACTTTACACATTCCTTCGCTACACCAAGCTATAAGTACCTTGATGGCAGGGTCTAAGTGAGGTTTCACAGATTCTGTAATTTCTTTTACAGGACAGAACATATTATATTTTAATGACCCATTCGTAGATATTAATATTTTAAATCTAAATACATGGAAAATTTGGTGCATTTATTTATATGTTTAAATGGCAAAAATCACATTTTATACCTAGATAGCTCAATATACATATTATGTAATAGTTTTTATTATAAGTTTACAATAATTGAGTACTGATATTACTACTCAAATAGGTGTTTTATCTTTAATGCTTCATATATTTTCGATGTGCTTACATCATTTTCTATACTTATGTCAACAATTATATGAATAAAATGCAATTAACAATATCATATTTTATCTTGTGTATTTAACTTTCTATTCAATGTTCAAAGAATAATAATATCTAGGCTAACAAAACAAAAATACAATTGAATGTAAATGCAACAAAAGTAAAATAACAACTGTAATAAATATAAGAAAACTAAATTTAAGTATAAAATAACAATACTTATGCCAGGGTTGATTAAAACATTAATTTATGCTTACAAATTGCCTTTTGACTGATTCATTACTAAACCATCAATAATATCTTAGAACCCATATTATTACTAGTAAAAAGTTTAAAATATAATCTAAAATGATAGATAATTGATCATAATATAATATACCTAGTTTTTATTATTTATAACAGTTGGATCTAATAACCTCAAAATTATTCATAAAACAATCCTATAATTTTAAACTATTAATGATATAGATCGCTTACTTGGGAGTTTGGAAGTAGTAATTTATTAATTAATAATTATTGAGGCGTTCCTGGGCTGCGACCAAACCTTATACTTATGAAACCAAACAACTTTAGCAGTGTTCTGACCTAACGGCTGGCCAACAAAAACCTTATACAATATTCATACAATAAGTCTATGCATCCAGTCACAACCATCGGACAGTTGGTGTTGTCATATATGACACCATGGTTACGCACTAGACAGACTATATGAAAATTAATGGTTAGCCCCGTTGTAGCATTTTGTCAAGGGATTGGAATAAGAAGAGGCGGGCAACGGGTGTTGGACACAAGGGGAGGGTGTACCTACCCTACGAACTACGACTGAAAAGGGTCATTACGAGTACGCACAAGGGTAATAGAAAAATATCTAACCATCGGACGTTACGCCTATGCGCGTGCGGTCACGTACGTGCCACCGCCGGACCGTTACTAAATAGTAAATACTAAGTGCACCGCGACGGCGGGAAACAAAATGCTTATTACAAACTCGAAAGCTTTAACCCTCGAGAGCGGCTTGTAAGGTACGGCCCCGGTCGAAACTTAAATATTACTTACATACTCGACAATTAATTACGTCAACGACGGCTAAAAACGCGGGGTCAAACGGCGATTTGCCGGCCGGGACGCGGTCGACGCATTCACATTAGTCGAAAATACTGTATGGTTAAAACGTGTTACCTGATAATTTGGAAGTACAGTCTTAAAAGAGTCTTAACTGTAGATGCGAAACGTCAGTGGTGGTGAACGTCCTCCTTAGTCCTTGTAGACAAGAGTGAAGAATATCAGAAACGGAAGACTAAATATTAAATAAAAATACGACGGACAAACGTATAAACTATAAAGTGTATTGTGTATAACAAATTGTTACGACTTCAAAATGGCTGAACCGCAACCGCGTCCTTGCCCGCCGGTAAGGAGCAGTGGCGGTAAGGTAGAGGGGTATATTTCCAAGGAGTACTATAAAATCATAAACACACACATCGTCGATGGCGGGATTTCGAAAATTTGAAAATTTGAAAAACTGACAGAATAAATAATTGAATCAATTCATATGGTGACAGTGGCGTATCTAGGATTCATTTTACGGGGGTGTTTTAATACTTAATAGTGTCATGGAAAGTAGGGGAGGAACCCTAACACCCATAATATATTAACACAAATCATAGTTATATTGATCAAAATTATTATAAAAGTATGTATAAGTTGTATAAAACTGTTTTATTATAAAGCACATAAAATAAATAATACTAACACTAAGACAACTAATACAACATAGTACATATGGCTGATGGGGGGGGGTGTTCTAACACTCATATCACCCCTCCCCCTAAATACGCCACTGTACGGCGATACTTTACCTACTTTAATCTGGCTAATTCCAAAATTTTAAAAAATAAAGACTATTTTTAACATTTATTATAATATTTTATTACGATCATCGCTATGTTATCGATAATAATTAAATAGCATCTCTAATACATATAGTTAGTTAAATAAAAAAAAAAAAAATAGATACTAATATTATGGATTATTTTAATAAACAAAAAATTGCATCTCATTTTGAAAAATTAACGCAATTTTCAATAACTCACACTTTAATTTATAAATAAATAATACACAAATATGTTTTTATTTATTATTATTATTTCTTATTCTTTAGAGTAGTATAAATATCCTCATTTTGGGCTAAATGTAAAAAAATGAAAAATGTAAGTAAGATGAATTTTTAAAATTGTATTGTCTCTACTTCATGAACAATTTAATTTAACTATAATATACAACTTTACTTTATTTAACTTAATCATTACCTACCTTTATCCTAAATCCTAATGTTCTATCATATGCCATAAACATATCTATTATAGCAAGCACAATTATTAATTATTATTAATTATTAATTGTTTACCTCTACTAGGAGTTCATTTCACTGTGTACTTATTTTTGTGATTATTTCATTAAATACTATCAATTAATGTTAGTAATAAATAGCCTAATTAGTAATTCTATTTTTTAAAAATGCTGTCATATTGAAGTTTATTTGAAAACCCCATTCAGAATTTAGCAAGTCATAATATACATTTAGAATTGTAATTTGTAGTTTTAAGTTTACCTCTACCTACTTCATGTCAAATCATTATAACTTTATTGTTTAACAGAATTTTTCTATTACGCCTATAACATTAAAAAAGTATTATTATTTAAGTACCTAACTTATAATTTATTAGTAATTTACTATGTACTATAACTATAATATACAAAGTAATTCATTAAACTCATTAAAGTATACATTATTTCAGAAAATACCTACTAAAATTCATGAAAATCTTTCTTTAATTTAATTATAAGTAGTTACAAAACTATACTTTTGGAAAAAAAATTATACTCTTTGCTATAATTTTTTAAGTTTTAACACTTGAAAGACAACATAAATTTTATTTTGTATTTTCTGGAGTAGAATATTATTAAAGTAATAGGAATCATAAAATTTAAATTTTGGCAAGTTCCTAGTTTATTTGTTGTAACTTGTAAGTATATTAAGTTAAAACTAATATACTATACACTACTACTCAACTAAAATTCATTATTTATACATCAAATTAATTTGCTATGTTCCGGCTATTCCACTTTGAAATAAAGAATTCTAAAAAATGAAAAATTTAATGATTTTCAAAAGTATTCAGATATAAAACTATCTAATATTTCAGAAACATTTTAATTAATTTAATAATGTGCCATGTAAAATAGATTTCTGGTACATTTCTTTGTAGAATTATCGTTTATCACTTTTGTATAGCTAAGGGGCGGACTGGCTGGGAATTGGGATACTGGGATACTACAACATCCCTTGCCCTAAAATATATTTGCCACTATATCGGTTTAAATGTGTCTTGATTACTCTACACTTAAAAAATGAATGTGAATTTTGAAGGCAAAAGTTACAATATTCTAATAAAGCTGTAGGTAGATCTATTACTTATAAAATATTAATAACAATCATAATGAATACTAAAAATAATAATTTTTGTTATTTGCCCTCTAAATTATATAGCATCCTTTGCCATTTTTACGGGTCCACGCCTGTGTATAGCAAATAATTATCAAAATTAAATCAGAAAACCCTAATATAATGAAAAAATAATAAACAAATATCGAATTTATTTCCAATCAATATAAGTAGTTTTCTTACTTTTTAAATGTTACTGAAAAAAATAAAAATAAAAAAATGATTTACAAAACTGGAAAACCAGTTTTTTAATCAATTTATTTTGTTGGAGACTAAATATACCTACTAGATTTAAAAAATATGTTTGTAGTAAAAACGTTTTTTCACAACATAATATTATAATACATGTTCTGTCAAATTGTTATTTGAAATCAGTGGGGTTTATTTCTACCATTTTATTATGTACACCTTATAAAATACATAATAAAGTACACCAATTTATTTCAAAAAAAAAATTGGACTGTTGAGTATTATAACTATAGAGATATGAGTGAATGATGGAAAAAAATCTGTAGCTACTTTACTTTTCCACCACTGAAAATAATGAATACCTTAAGGTTTTGTTTTTAATATTGTACAGACTAAAATAATTTCTAATTAATTTCATGAATAAACAATTGCCAGTATTAAATAAATCAAAATAATACAATTTATTTAAATAAATAATCTTACTTTAAAATAAATAAATTAATATATTTAATTTTAAGTGCATATTCAGTAGTACTGTTTTTTACACTAATTGAACATTTTTCATAGCAGTTATAAACTGATAAAAATTACATTTAGATTCATTGTTAGTAAATTAACTAATAAAGTGGAAGTTCCTAAAGCTAACAATTAAATGGCTTAAATGCTTATAAATAAAAAAAAATATATATAAATTAATTTAATCAATATATAATAATAACTTATAATAAATGAATGTATAAAATAAATTGTAATTAACAAATAAATAATTTATGACTACATTCTCAGTTTCTATTCATCTATCAGAAAAAATTACAACTGTATGAACCGATTTTAATATATTATGTCATTAACAAAACACGAAGCGCAAAACGATTATAAAGTCCATAAAAATTACTTATTTGGGTATACATTCAGCATACAACTATAGCAGCCTTTATATTAAATAAATTTTATATTTTTAAAATGATTAAAATTAGGACACAAAAAATATGTTTGATAAATAATTTATATTTACTCTGGAAGACAAAATAAAGATCTAACTTTAACTTTAAATTGAAGTAGGTATAGAAAAATATATAGCTTTGTCATGGTAAAAATAAAACTTTGGCCTTATAACATTAGTAGGAAATTATTTTGTAAGTAATATAATTATAGCCTTCAAGAAATATTCAGGACTAAATGATTTACTATTAAAATAAGTTCTGTTTAACATAAGTGCTGTTAGTACATACTACATGTATACGTTTTCTTTAATCAAATATTTAAATTCATAAATCAGTAAACAGAACTTGTTCTAATATAATATTAATCACAAAAAAAGTTAAACTAATTATACAAGGGAAAGTATTATCTTTAATTAAATTACTAGGACCAAATTTAAATAACAGTTATTTATTATTAATGGTAATATTCAAATCATAAATAATTAAAAAAAAAATAATAATAAGATCTTTGTACATGATCGTTTTACAACATTGTGTAAAGTTTAACACAAAAATGAGCTTTTGACTTAATATAAAAAAAATATTATTTTATTAAAGTACAATTTAATATAATATGTATAAATGGTCACAAAATTATTTATTTTTAACTTCATACAATTTAAAATGTGATCAGAAATTCAATTTCATATTTATTTTGAATTTAATCAGTAATTTAGTAAAATATTTACTCTATAATTTTTTTTTTTTTTTTTTTTTTTATGGATCGTTTAATGGTGTATAAAGCAAAATACAAAAAAAAAACGTAAAAATAAAGTAAGTAAAATAATAATAATAAATATTAGTATAAAAAAAAAATATGGGCTTAAAAAAAAAATTAATGACAATTAAAAATCAATAATTAACACGTGATAAACTCTGATTAACTACAAGTGTTTTTTTTAATTTTTATTTGATGGTCGTTCTTATTACTAAAATTGTATATTAAGTAAGTATCTTCACATGATAACACACTTGTCGTTAGTTTGAGGATCACCCTAAAAAATTTTTTAAAAATTAAAATGATGCAATATAGTAATTTATAAAAACATGTTTTACTTAATGCCCATACTAGGTTAAGTTCTATGGTATAGGTATTAGGTATTATGACCCACAAATAAAAGTATGTACAATACTTTCCTAAAACCAATCTATATTCCAAACATTTAATTTATAAAACAGTAAAACACATATAATGTAGTTGAAAAATATATAAATTAAGTCACAAATCTCTGTATAATCTTTTTTCTATAGATTACACAAAATTGTGATATGATAAAAACCCAAGATTAATAAATTTTTGTTTTTTTCTCATTTTTAAAACTGTTTTTCAAAAAATATACATGTTTTTATTTATACCATTTTAAGAACTAATGAAAATGTTTTTAAAATGTCTGAAATGATTAAAAGAACACTTATAAAACATGTTTTATTAGTTTAAAAGTTTATGTTATTCCAAAAATAATATTGGAACTTCATTTATATCTTAACTGTTTATTGAATTATGGGGAATTAAAACCATCTTTATATGTGTAAATGTCGTCTGTTTTATATAATGATTTATCTATTTTAAAATTATAATACTAATTGTTTAACTATTCTTTAATAAACATATTATGCTCTAAGGCCTAAGAATATAGCAGAATAAGAAATTAAACATGTTTTTTTTTTCAATTTTTAAAATTAAATTTATAATTTTTGTTAAAATATGCTTTAATTTAAATCACACAAGGTAAAATGTGTACGCTACTTACAGGTTGATGGAACAATTCTGTTTCATAATCACCATATCCTTCATTGGCTCGTGAATGAGAAACCTGCCCTTTTTTAAGTTCATGAGTAGCTACTTCCTAAAAAGAAATATTACACAATAATAATACATAAAATAATTTATTTACAATTTGCATACTTGTCCTTCAGGATTTAAAAGTATTGTAGCCATAAGTTCACCAACAACCCAAGCTTGAGTGTTCATGACAATTGATCCAGCACTAGGTTCATGTATTTGATTACTGGCAGTTGATGACCATATAGTTAACCAATTGCCAGCACCTAGTTTTACTGAACGATGAAACTTGAACACAGTAGAAACATTTTGCTCTGCAGTAGTACGTACTAATTCATATCCACTCAATGCAAATTCCTAAATTATTATTATTTTATATTTCTTAGTTAAGACATAAACTCAAATATTTCATTTTTACCTTTGATCCTTTGTTGTATAATTTTACAAATTGTCCATCTGGACACACTTCACAAATTTCAATATCACCAGTTGATGAAGCAGTGATAACATTAGAAAATTCATACTCTGTTTCATCACGTTGAAATAATTTTCTTTTTTTTCCTCTTGGACTGCCTACTACAGATGTATTTGGAGTAATACTCAACCTCCTCTCTTCACTCTCTAATAATTTTCGATAAGCACTAATTTCCATATCCAATGCCACTTTTATATCCATTAGGTCTTGATATTCTTGTACTTTCTGGGACATATCATCTTGCATAGCTGTTAATTGTTGGTCAAGTCCTTGAATTTCAGCCATATATTTGGTTCTTTGAAGTTCTTTTAATCGTTCTAACTCAGTAATTTTCCTCTGAAAAAATAAAAAAATTTTTACTATTTCTTTAAAAATTAAAATTTAATAAAAATAAGTGATTGTTTATATACCAAATAATCATTGTTAGAAGACAATAAATCATTTATTTGTTGTGTTAAATCAGCAACACGTGAATTAGCCACATTGATATCTTCTTGAGCTGCTTCCATAGCTTTTTTTTTACGTTGCAATTCATTTTCCAAATTTTGAATCTATAGGGTTTAATTATTTTTTATATATTCAATAAGTACTATTATCGTTTTTATTAAAATACTGAATATACCTTGCTATCAAATAAATCAGAAATTTCTTTCTTGTTTCGTTTAACATCTTCTTCGGCTTGCTGTCGTAATGTTTGTAATTCAGATTGAAGTTTATCTTCATATTCTTTAATTAAACGTCCATCAACTTCAGTAATAACTTCAGTACGGCGGCTAGTTCTTGTATCATTAAGTTGTTGTTTATGAACCTATCAAAAAATTTTAATGCAAAAAAATGTCATATAAAAAATATGCGTTAAGTTTACCTCTTCTTTAAATTTGAAATCTTCTTTCATGCTTTGTAATTTATTTTCAGCTGTAATTCTTTGCAGAATTACTTCTTCTAATGTTTTTTGAACATCCTTAGCATTTTTCTTTTCTGTTGTTAATTCTTTGGTCAATTTCTGTAAGAAAATTCAAAAATAATTTTAATAATGACAGTATTATAATAACTTATCATACCATACCTACTATAAAAAAACAAAAACATTACTAGTTGCATGTTCACAGCTAAATATTGTTAAGCTTTATCAACATTGCTAATTCACAAATCATTTCATATTTAACATACATATTTTACTCTATCATGTCTTTAATAAAATATGGTTTGGGAGAAACTTAACTGAAAATATACTCAAGTAAATAGAGAAGACTTTACACTCAACATAAATCAAATGCAGAAATTAACAAACTGTTAAAACCTGTGTTTTACAGGAAAAATAAATGAAAAAACTAAAAATATCCTAATTTTTTTCTTTACCAACTTACTAAGTACTTGAAATTTTCAAATACTCCACCAGTTAAAAAAAAAAACTGATGCAAATCTATAATAGCCGGGAAGGCACTGAATTCTTACCGCCTACCCCTCAAAAAATAAATAAATTAAATTTTAAATGCTTAATCCAAGAAAGATAATGCTCAACTTCTTGTAGTAATGGTTTTCAAAAAAAAAAAAAAACAATTCTCAGTGGAAATTTCTTATCCAATTGTACCTAACTTAATAATATCATAATAGCTTAATACTTAGGGCTAACATATCCTAATTTATTTAGTTTTAAACACTCAAAATTATCATCAAATAAATAATACTTGCCTTATTAGCGTCTTTTAAATTCTTATTGTCAATCAAAGTTTGACCAAATTTAGAATTTAATTCATTAAATCGAGCTACATACGGTGTAGTTTCTTTCAATTCCTTTAAAGCTTTATCGAGTCTGAAATAATGAAATACCCAATAAGTGTTCTATGACATTATAAATAACATTGAATAATTCTATAGTATATAATAAAATATAACAATATTTAATATTTTATTATCGGGTAATAATTGTTCCAATAATACACAATTATAGATTAACAATTAGAATTAGGACATTGATGACTTGGAATTTTTTTTTCTTTGATCCTTATAGAATCCTATTTTAGCAAAAATTTGTTTCATGTTTTTGGATACAGACTAGGTATGTTAATTTAATTTAGCATTTTTAGGCACTTTTAGCTATAAATTATTTTTTTTACATCATTTTTGGTAGTTTTGAACAATGCGGCAGGCATCTTGTCAAATTTTAGATTTTTAAGAAAATTTTTATCATAGGTAATCAAAAAATAATTGTATTATTATTATTGTGGGATTTTTGTTGTGATTAAACTTATCGTATACCGATAACCAGACACATTATTCTAACATTGTATTAATACGTATGTTATATGTATTACCTAACACCTAGTTATTTATTTTTAAATTAAATTATTTTCATTTTTTAAAGTAGATTTGTTTAATCATTTGTTAAGAGCACTTTTACATTTTTTTTTTTTTTTTTTGGGACATATTTGAGTGTTTTTAAGTCAAAATCCTTTTTCTATTAATAAGAAAATTTTTTCACAATTTGATATTAGCTGGGAATCAATAAACATGTTTATGATGTATTTTTCTATTATCTGACAATAAATTTTTATCTTTATTATGTTATCAAATTTAATAATCAAGTTTAACATCATGTTATAAATGAAAAACATAAAACATGTTATATTTTAAAAAACCATGTTTAGTATATAGAATATCTGTATCTATATTATATTTAATTAGTTATTACTAATTACTAATTACAAATACACATTAGGTACCTATACCTAGACAGTAGGTAATTATAATTTTTTTACTCCAATATTATATCTGAAAGGTATTTAAAATTAACAAAAAATTGACCACAGCAGTAAATTAGATGTGGAACTTACTTTGTTTTGAGCTCTTCGATTTCCAAAGTTTTACGCCTATTCTCCAACTCGAGGCGGCTCTTTTGTTTAGCTTCACGGTCCAACGCATTTCTTAGATCTTCAAGCTCAGACTCAAATAATACCTTAACGTTAGACACCTCCCGAGTTGTCACCTGCTCCGAAGATTGAAGCTCTTGGGTCAATTTTGAGTTTTCAGCTTCCAAGTACTTGACGCGATCAATATAAGCGGCTAAACGGTTGTTTAAATTCTGTAGCTCGTGTTTCTCCTGAATACGGCTAAACCTGGTAGGGCTTAAGGTTGCCGTCCTCCTGCTCTTCTCGCTATTGGTAGTGCTGGTTGTGGACTCGTCCGGTTGCGGAGTGCTCCTGGCCGCGCCGCCTTTTCTCAATGCCCTCTGCGACATTTCAATAGCCGGTGTTCAATCACCACCACTATTCAATTATTCGCATAAAACGCGTGCAAAATAAAATGTACGATAAAAACACTTAGAAATCGGAGCGCAAAAAAAAGTTCGATTTTTTTTTAATAACAATTATTATAAACGAATTAACACGGCCAAAAGCATATTAGTGCACTAAATATTTACCATCAATAAGCCGCCGGGCAAGCTATAGTGCATACAGTATACACAAAAATCTTAACGGGGGTCGGAAACCCACGCCTACAAGCCGCGAGACGCCGACTCGACTTTTTCAGTGTGACCAACTTATTCAAAAAAGCGTTAGTGCTTAAGTAATAAATAAGTATTATTTTTAATATTTTTCCATCAATCGACATTCGGCTCTTCGGGACTCGGGTAGCCGGTCTCGCCGGTCTCGGTCTCTCTTAGTCTCAGTTTTGGCAGTCGCCAGTCGCCACTTGCAAATCACTACTCTAGTCTTAGTAGACAGTCTAGTATATTTTTCTATGGTAGTAGTCAGTTGTAGTCTTACTATAATGACTAATGAGTAATGAATGACCCCTTAGGCTTAGACACATGAAACAAGTTTTAACATAATATTTACATATTTTACGTCACGTACCTAATTGTATAACCGTGAACGAACGACACTCGTTGGTCGCCGTATAAAATAAAACGAGTGACTATGTGAGCAAGGTTTATCGATAATAATTGTGAATTATCTATAATATTTATGTAATATACCTATCATATTATTATATTGTAAACCATGTGTCATGAGTATCACGAGGCACAAGTCACCAATGACGGTGGTACCTAATAATTAATAGGTATATTACTTGCCGTTGCCTTTACTAATTTACGATTACCTATATTATATTTCGTTCTCTTACCTTCTACAGCTCTGTTTTTTGGTTCCTATTTAGTATTTATTTATTATTTATTTTTTTGTAATAGTAGTATTTGGCTTAATTCACAAACAATTTAATTATTTGCTACATAAATATTAGTTCGTGCTATTTAGAAGGTATTATATTCATAATATTATTGAGAGTCACACGAATAACAAATCGATGTAATACACTAATACAATATAATCTATGGTCCATAAACGATTTTTAATTGTCCAGCATAATAATAAATTATACAAATTCCATTTTTTTCGACGATAATAAATCATTTATTTGGTTAGAATTTGTTAGTATCAACAGTGTATAATATGTTCATGGTATCAACATAATGTTAATAATAAAATGTAATGTTAATACCTACATTTATAATATGATGATAATTCATATTACCTATCAAATTACGTGAAAACATGTAACTATGTGTCTCGAGCGTACCTGTATGTATTGTGTGGCATGTGCTATGAATTATGTATGAAGGTCTCCACAGTCCATACTATGGACTCCATAGTTTATATATTATATTTACACACATATGACATAATCAAATATATACGTATAGATATGACTAAAGTAATGCACTAAACCAAATTATGGTGGGTTTGTTTGAAAGAATCCGCTTTTAAGTTGAAGGTCAATTTCGAAAAAAAGTCATTGGTGATGAAGATTATAGCATCTAGCCTCCACTTTATCTTCATATACGACCTAAATAGGTATCTAATTTTACATAGTCAAATATCTATAGATGTGCTAATAGCTTAACTTAAATTATTTCTACACTCTCGTAAGATTTGTGTACTATTTTTATTAAATAATTTTGTGTGATAAATATATAATATATTATAATTATTACCTATATTTCTCATTTTTTGAATGCAAAAAAATTGCAATATATATGAAACCGTGTAGGTATTCATACAAACTTATTCGGTTATGTAATTCCAATAAGTATATCTTGAACATAATTGAAGTTAACTGTTTCAGGAAAGAATGTCCAACCTAAAACTTTAAATAATTTATAATATTTTTGTAACCAATATATTTCAAAAATAAGCGGGCAAGTGAGTACCGCTCTGCTGTACTTTAAGTGCCGTGTGGATCATTATTACCTATATATTATAGGAGTGTTAAATTTGAATTCAATGATAATTATCATTGTATACGAAAAACGATTCTGAACGAAGATGATTTGTCAACCTAGGATATAATTTCCAGTGGTTGGTGAAAAAGGTAATTTATATTTTAATGGACTGAATACACCAAATTTTAAGTTCTTTTACAATTATTGTAAGCTAAACTTATGAAAAATCTTGTATTAAATTTTCAACTCTTAGCTACTTATAAAAAAATTTTATGAATTATACCTACAAAATAATTTGCAAATATTCAGGAATTTGACAATTTTTGTCAATATTGAACTTCAAATGCTAATGAAAAAAAAACGCCTATGTATTCTTATAATTTTTTAATCACTATAAGAATATTATATGAGGAACTTTGTACTAAATTTTCAAGTATTTATTATACTAGATGATTTTTTTATTGTTGTATACTTTGTATACAAAGTGTTCAAAGATAAAAAAATCACCCTGTATATTATCGACACTTCAAAAAAAAATTTTCAGAAAAATTAAAAATTTCAATTGTCTATAAATAGCTCAAAAAAAGTCAAAATATTTTGAAAATTTAATTGGATATAGATAACACTGAAATCAACGAAATCACGTAAAGATAACAGCAATCTAAATAACTGGTAACATTTTCAAGTATTTACGACTTATACTTTTTGAGTAATAATAAACAATTAAAATCGTTTGAGGATAAATCGTTATCGTTATGCTATATCGTAAAAATTTTAAATTCAAACGCACTTAAAATTTTTCCTATAATGATGCTTCAAGTTTTCTCTATAGATCCTTGAAGGAAAACTTATGAAAAACTTAGTGTTGTATTTTTAATCCTTAGTTATTAACACAAAAATTTTTATGATTTTTCAACTTCAAAATTACTTGCAAATTTTCTCGTTTTCGACAAATTTCGTAAAAATTTGAACTATAAAC
>VUJU01000567.1:9702-62090 GCA_009835225.1 Aphis craccivora | reverse complement strand
GTGTAGGACGTAGGTATACAGTAAATTGTAGATAGGTAATAATAATATACAAAATGGTATCTTTGAATAATATTTTTCATTATAATAACTATTAATTAAGGATTTTTTTTACCAATATGGCAGTATAAATAATTATTTATATAATTTTGTATTCACGCAAGACACAACAAGCAAACACGGTATTAACATTGTACATCCAAACATTTTTGGAACAAACGTTTTATGGAACTACAGATACGGCCCTTCTTTTTTTTTACCATCTGGTTCTCACTGTTATCAGTTATCACTATAGATTTTACGGGCGTTGTAATCGTCTTATCTCAATGAATTGCTGTTGTATTTTTTAATTTTTTCATTGAATCACAGAGAGAAATACAGAATCAGTAATATTATAGACATTTTAAAAAATGTTCAATTATTAATGAGTTGAGACGTTTAGCACTCGACCTGTCAACACCCAAATAACATAATTTTACGAAATTTAAAACACACCACGATGGGTCACGAACGGACGACAAAGCAAGTTGACGATGAATTGGATGAAATTTGTTTACAAATGATACAATTAATGGATGACTATTGCTCGAGTATTGGTCGGCTGGAACACTGTTTACGTGATGGTTGCGTGCACCTAGCCAAAAGTAGGTACGTAATGGGCAATAGTAGCGTATCTGACCTACAGCTCCCCACGTCTGGCCCGTACACTGCTCGCTCAACAGTAGTACGCGAGGAGAATACTGACACAATCAATTTGGCGCATGACGACAGCGGCGACGATCCCATCAAACGTTTTGGGGTACTCGTTCCAGGTAGTCTACGTATGGCTCAAGAAAGATTTTGTAAATGTTTGGAATCGACAATCGAAGCCGCAGTCATTAAATCAGAAATGGAAAAAGTTCGAGAAAATTATTTATCATTAAAGGATACGAGAAGTCAGATGACAAAAAAAGTTAATAAGTGAAAATAAAATAAACAATTCCTCATACAATAACTTAAACTTGTATATTTGTCTTTTTGTTTTGTTTTTTTTTTTTTAATACAAATAAATGAAAAATGATTTTAAATAAAAAAAAGATAAATGAATAATTTAACCTAAACAATAACAATACATATTATTATGTAAGTTTTCAGGATCGGTTAAGTATATATAAAAAGGTGATCTCCATTATTTATTAACTATCAATTATTTTTGGAAAATATTACATTTAATTTAATTTTTACGAATATTTTGTCATTTTTTATAATGTGTTCAAATATTTCTATAAAACACTAGATACACAAATAATAATGATATTTGTACGTATACAAAGAAATGAAAAGTTTTAAAATTTCTCAATGACAATTATGGATAAAGAAATAAGTTAGATTATAACATTCAACTTATTATTTTCATGAATAATTGACAGTTATTTAATGCATCCACTCTGTACAATAATTTATACATGAAATGTATAGATATATAAAAGGTGCCTAAAAACAACTTAAATATTTTTATGATTTCGGTGATTTCGAATTGGAGCACTTGATTTTACTGTAGCATCCATCTCGTTTTTCACATAATACTGCATCCCAAACAAATGAGTTTGAGTTGAGAGGTATCTATAAAAATAAACAAAAATATATTAACTTGTGTAAAGCACAATAAAAAAACAATTAAATATTAACACAAAGATATTTTTTTTTTAGATTGTTATAAATTACTTAAATATGTAGTATATTTTTATTTGTTTACATTATTTGTAAAAAATGAGTATTATTCCCATTAAATATTAAATAAATAAATATTAAGCAACCTACCGCCAACAGTGGGTAAACGTAAACTAAAATAAACATAGTCAGCAACTTTAATTTAATGAAAAATGTTTGAGATTAAAACTAGACATGAGGCAGCTCTCAGCTTTTTACAATAATTATAAACCAAAATTAAATGATTTTTGATTAATGTATGTTATGTAATGTAACGCTGCGGCAGTAATGCAAAAGCAATTCCCGCGGCGGCGTCTGGTTCAAAAAGGTAAAAAATGTAATTTAATGTATATATTATAAATGGTACTACAAACTATAATAAATCATTCCTAAATTGTTCAAAAATTAAAAACCCTTTTTAAATATTAAATTTCAAGTATCTGTATTGCTACATTTAATTGGCGACAGTCAGGGAAATAGTCAAGGTTATAAAATATATATGTAGTTTCAATTTAAGTGTTATTATATGTAACACGAACAAAGCTTTAGAGGCATATCCAATTGTATCACACGGAGAAATAATTTTTTTTTATTATTATTATTATTATTCATTATTTATTATATAATATCAAAACTAATACATATTTTGTTTAGAATTATTTATTGTAAAAAAGCTAAAAATATATTTGCTTTAATATTTAATATTTAAATAATTAAATATATTAAGTTAAAAATATTTACTGTAGTAGTCCATTACTGTATGAATATACAATTGAAAGTTTTTCACCTTCCATTTCAGTGTTGGCCAATATTTTTGGTAAATTTTCTAGAAACCAATCAAAATTTATTTTAGTAACAATTATCATTAAAAATAAATTTGAATGTTAAATGTAAATACAGTGTTAATATTTGTAATTCTAACTTTTTTACTTTGTCTAAAAATTATGACTAATAATATTATTTTGTTCATTGAATTCATAGTAACATGTAAAAATACATTTTTTAAAAATAATTTAACATTAATTCTTAAATTAATACATACCCAAAAGTCTTAAAAGATGGTATACACCATATATAATAGCAGGCTGTTTTAATTCTTCATCATATGCACTGTCAGGGACAGCTTTCCATAAGTCAGCTTTGGATACATACTCATCACGGACTTTTTCAAACATATCTTTTACAATTTTTGAACATTGAGATTTTGTTAAACTATAAATAATATTATATTAATTAAACACGAACGAAATATAAAATTATATTAAATACCTGCAATCTGAACAAGTTTTTTGAGAATTAGCATATTGACTGGCTGAACTTCGTGTTACTAATAATTCAAGTATAAAAATTTAATAATGATATTTCATTAAAAATTTAGTAAATATTTTATTTTTTTTTTTACCTTTAACATTATTTTTGTTTTCGTGGCTATCCATTTCTTCACCATTTTGTACATTATCGTAGTCTTGTTCACCATTTCTTAAAACACAATTAAAATATTTAATGAATGAGTAGGTGAAAAATATTTTAAAATTACATAAATAATAATTCAATCATACTGTGAAATAATATTGTTTACAGGTGGTTGAAGAGTCATTTTTAATGCTTCATAATATTGGGCTTGTTCATCTTCATTTGCTAACATTTTTTTGAACATGTAAGTGTTAAAACAAATTCTCAGACCATCTAAAACTTCTATGCAAATGATATAACTACATAAATTCAAAAAACAAAAAAAAACAAATTTTTATTATAAATAATAAACAGAAATTAAAAATTTAAATACTAAATATTTTTTATACACTAGGAATGTTACATATTATGTAATATAATATCTTTCAAAAAAAATTTATAAACTAACCGTTTTTCAAGTTGTTTTTTGTCAAGTACTTCAGGTTGACGTTTTCTTTTCGTTGCCTTATTGTCACTAAAGTTATTTCTTGCTAAATATTTAAGGTAACTTTCAAGCAATGTAACCACATTTGGTTGACAAGGTAACTGAACCAACTAGAATTAGATTAATTGGATAATAATTAAATAAATAATGGCTTATACTTAATATTATTATTTCTTACTGTATTATTTTCGTGTGTTAAATAACAATTATATCCAACATGGTATTTTAAATAATCAGGAAATTCAAGGTCTGGTAGCCTTCTTTTAGGTAATAATATGGTATCAATCGGTACTGGTACATTTTTGTCTTCCACCATAGACTTATCATCTATAGGAACTATATCTGGCTTTATTACTAATGGTTTGGGTTCTGTTTTAATTACTCTTTTCTTCCGTTCTTTTCTGTACAAATTCCCACCACTGAAACAAAAAAAACTGTTTTACTCATCCGTCCTTTTCGATCACAGTAAAACATTTACGGCGTAAGTTGAGCTTCTTCAGCCAGTTCTTTCTGAAGCTTGCGATTTTCTTCTGTATCCTTCAATATGAACTCATCAGTTACATATCGATCCCATGTGGAATTCCATCCCTGAAAAATATAGGCACACATGAAAAGCACATTTAAAGTTAAAAACGTATTATAATTACTTGAAAATGAATAAGAAATTTGTAGAATTTTCGACCTTGATCATCTTTTTCAGGTACCACTCTTAAAACCTAAATGCATGAAAATAAAAATAGTCAATAAAAATGCTGTAATTGGGATGGTAAACGGTTATATAATTACTTTCGAATCGTAAAGGACTTTAGTTTTTAAAGGGTCTGGCTCATAACACAGTACTTTTTCGCCTTCTTCAAATTTGTATTTAGCCAATACTTTTTTTGCAGACATGATTAACGATCGACATTGCCACAACAAAATCAATGAAGATTGGATGAAATTTCTTTCAAACTTCTACCATGATGTACGACACAATTCAAATACTAACTATATGGTATAATAATATTCAAGATCAATAGTCAATACGAATTAGAAACTATTATAGACTATAGTTTTGACAATAAACTAGTAAATTAAACTCGTTTTTTGAAAACATCAATTTCTTATCACTACGCACTACTATCACTTATCAAGGACGCCATTCGGTGTGACCAGTAACCACAGATATATAAAAATACATCTTATGTATATATATATATATTCTGCCAGTTACAAAACATATTTATCGTATTTGGAACAATGAATAATGGTTGCTGTCAAGGTACACCTTGGTTCATGGTTGCGGTATTTGCTTTGCTGTGAACAATAACGACGTTAAAATGTTAAATTAATAAAATGATTTGGGAATTGTACTATCTAGCAGTTAGGTACCATGACAATCAGATAATATACTTCGACTGTATTATTATTAGTACCGCCATATTATTTTACTTCGATTTAAAATTTTTTTTAAAAAAATTTGATGAAGTAGATCCCTACCATTTTATATGGAATCTAGGAAGAAAAAAGCCGGGGCTATAGGAGAAAAGAACCCCGTACCAACTAAATACATAACACTTTTTTTTAAATTTTACAATGTACCTTTATTTCAATAAATTCGTATTTATTATGATTTACATAATAAAATATAATCATTAATCAATAATCATAATATAAATAAAATAAAATAATTGTCATTTGTCATTTGTATACATGTTTAAGGGTGGTAAAAATTTAAAATAATTAAAAAATATAAAATAACTGTCATAATAACTTAGTAGCATTGTTTTCTAATTCTATAACGTGGCTAACTATCATTAAAAAATCTAATATGATTACCTATCTCGTTATTTTTAATTTGCATACATTTAAAGCTATATAGACATAGATACCTATGTCTAAAAAAGCGTTACATAATTATATAGAAATAAAGGTACATTATAAAATTTAAAAAAATAGTGTTATGCATTTAGTTGGTACAGTGATTTTTTTTCCTATACAATACAACAATACAATTACAACATAAGGAAGTTTTATGGACGTATCTAGTATATTCCTTCAGGAATTAAGGGAACTTCCTAGGCTGAGCCATTCTGAGTCACAGGCTTTTAATTGTAGTTACGAATGTCTGCCTCCCGAGGACTTCCTGAAATTATCTGAATAGGAACTATGCCATTATTGGGCCAGAAGGCTTCCAGTATAGGTCCCAAAACTTCTTTTGTTATAACTTAACTATAGCTATATAGTATATTATATATAGTTCATTTAATTATTTATAATAATTATTTTAATTAGTACCTATAATTAGGTACCTAAAAAAAAACATCAATTTTTTAACTACGCACACAATTTATTCCAGTTTTCATTCAAGTATAATTTTATGTTATTTTTCATCTATTTTGTGATATTATGTACATAAAACTTAGAAGTAAATAATATATTTCTAATTTAATAGACAACTGCTACTTTATTCAAATATTTTAATTACTTAACTATTAACTGTGCTAAATAGTTTTCAAAATTCTCCAATTTCTGCATTTAAAAATGATTACAAAATGATATCATTAGGTTACATATTACATATTACATAACCATTTATATACAATTTAATAATAGTACCAAATTAAACTCGTAACAAATTTTTATTAAATCTTCACTTTAATACAATTTATATAACATTTTATAATACACTTTAAATACATTGAAGTTTACTTAAGTTTTTTTATAAGAATAAATAAAAAATAAAAAATAATTGCCAATGGATGTTTAAAATGTGATAAATTCACGGTTCACCAATAGTTAAATGTATTTTAATCAATGTTGGTAGATACATGGTCAGGTGCGCGTTTAAACCAGCTTTGAATTGCAGGTTCAACATGATTCTCAGTGGCTGATTCATAAAAGATTTGAACAACTTCTGTATGTAAACAAAATAAAAAAAATATTAATAAAAGTAATTCACACATAGGAACAATTACATAATAATTAATAAGCATATGTAATTTTAATTTCCCATAAGTACAATATTCTACAAAATAAGTTTGTGTATCAAACATTGTTGTAATGAGCAAGAGTAGAACATTTAGGACTAATTGACAGTGGGTAGTACTAATGTCTATGGTAATGTAAAGTAATAAGATTGAGGGAATATAAAAAATCAGTTTCAGTTGCTGCTATTTAATCAAATAGAGCATATTTTTTTGTTGAATGTATAGAATGTTAAGGTTAGTATAATTTATTTTAGAGAGATTAACAAACATACCTAGTAATACTTTAAAATAGTTTTTACTGGCAAAATATGTATTTTTTCCTTTATGATCAGTAAGTGTGATAGACCTTAATATTTCATTGCTTAAACGTTTTATAAGAATATGACGTGTAACATCATTAATGCTTGATCCACCATACATTGATAGTTTCTTTGTCTGAAAATTGATTAAATCTTAGCTAATAATTTGATGAACATATTATTGTGTGCATGAAGACAGTTGGCATACAAAATATTATTTACCATAAGACTGTAGTATGCTTTATTGTTTAAAATGTCATTAATACGATTAAATTGTGTTAATTCTTTTTAAGGAAAATTTTCATTGAAATGTATTTCAAATTTTCAAACCTAACCTTGCGTTGAAGTAATATTCTGTAAGCAGTTATCAACTGAACGATCATTTATTAGTAATTTATCTAACTTGTTTAGAATGGTATTTTGATTCAACAACAGTTTTTGAACCTTTACCTTTACTTCACCTAAATCTTCGAGAACAGATAAATCATCTGAAAACATGATTTTAAAGACGTTTAACTACATTATAATATAATAATTGTGGGAAATTGAACACCTTAGTAAATATAAAACCTTACAAAATCTCCCCTTGGAACAACATATTTATTATATATGTAGAACCCACTAAATTTAAAACAAAAATAATAACTCAGCAAACTCAATAGTCTACAAAAATAAAACTTAAATTAACTTATATTCTAGAGTTTAAAAGTAAAGTATTCAAATGAAAAATGGTCTATGCAGTTGAAGTTCATAAAGATCAATAAAATAAATTATTTTTAGTCTAATTGGGCATGTTAAGTGTTATTATTGTTATAATTTATAAAACATACGTTTACATTGACTGCTAGTTTCAATCAATTCTAGATGTTTGTTTTTTGATGAAAATGTTTTATTCTTCATTAATACATCATCAAAATTAAGATTATAATTTGCTTCACTATTCATTACATCTAAACCTACAACAAAATTGTAAAATAATGGAGATAACCTAATTCTGTTTATATATATATATACCTATATAAGATTCATAGGAACAACTACAAAAACTGTATGTCAATGTGTACTTGCATAAACCTTAATATTACTATAGATATTATATCATTATAATCATAAAAACATTTAGGTCACAATAGCTATAATCAATTACTTTTTATAGTGGTATGCTGATTAGAAATCTTCTGTATGGTCCTATGGATTGTGTTGGAAATAGTAAATCAATTTTACTTAATTCCATGCTTAAATTGGAGAATAAACTATCATCTAAATGATCATTGGTTAAATCTGGAACTTAAATACATAAATTATTGTAATAGTAATAATATTATAGAACTATTAAACTACAACAATTTTAATAAAACCTAACCCTAGGCTAACTATGCCTATGTTTAACATTGCCGGGTTGTGGTTAGAAAAACTGTTGCATTTTTCTCGACCCTCAGTTATAATATATATTAATGTCAAAAAACAATACTAACTATCAGAACCATAAATTTTTTTAATAAAGTGTAGTGACTATTTACATTTTTCTGGTTGTTAGTCTGGAGAAACCATTTTTAAAACTAATTTATAGTATTTGTTTTTGTTAGTTATGCCATCGGAATAAAAGATATCATCATTCTGTTTCCAATTTTTATTAACAATTTGAAGTCCATCATTAAATTCTATGATAATAAAATTTCTGAAAACAACATGATTAGTATCATTAATATACTAAAAAATAATGACAAATTTGTGAATTTTAAAATAAAATATTTTTAAAAGTATGTACCAATGTTGTGTATAAATATTTACAGTGAATATACATTGTTGCAATTTTCTATATTTAATTATATGTCTGAATGCATTAGAGGAATTGATGCAAAAGAACCACATTTTCCGCGTATTGCCAAAAGACAATTTTTATGTTGAATTTCTTTTATTGGCCAAAACAGTGGTTGAGAAAGCTTTTCTACTATGTAAATATCCAATAACGAAGATTTACATGGTATTTCAAACAAATTATTTAACTTTAAAAATTTTCTTCCAATTAAGACTTTATGATTATTTTCTTTAAGATGAACAATATTATTTATAATTATAATGTCACCATTGTATTAAGTACAGCAGTAATTTTTAGGATCATTACGAATTAGAGTGAAAGCTTTGCATTTTATACTTGAATACTGTGGATTCTGTGAACTTGAGAGCAAAGGTCCCTCATAGTGTTGTTTTCCATATGTATAATCTATAGTTGAGTCTATAGTTGAATCACAATCACAATTCATATGAACAAAAAAAAGAATTCTTTTTATTTACTATTCTACTTTTCAACATTTTAATTTTTTGCATATAATTTTTAAATTGAAATGTTGAAAAGTTATCTAATGAACCATACTTCTCTATATCTTTTGTCAAATGAAAAAGAGCATGTATGTTATGGGAAACATTTTGTCCTTTCCATGATATAAGCCAACCATAAAAACATGGTTAAATTGAAAAACAGAACATAATATTGGCCATAACTGACTATTAGATGAGGCTAATATTGGTAAACCATCAATATTTACCATTATTTCTACATCAATTTTGAGAGATGCAAATTTTTTGTGTGATTTCAAAAATTGCATGATGCCTTTATACACCCCAAAATGATAATATTCACCAGGTAGAACTTTTCTTATTAAAGGTTGTCTGGGTGTTTTAAGTAATGTTCTAGCATCAAGTGGTAATGTTTCCAACACATGTGGTTTAACTATTTTTAGAAGGCAAGATAGTGCATTCAATCATATACTGTTTTGAACAACCCACTCGGACAGTTCATCTTTTAAACTTTTTCTTTAAACTTTTATATTATCATTACACTTATCATAACTCTTATTTCTAACCTGGAATTCTGAATTACCAAGATCAACAGTATTATCTGCTTCTGAATCATTATCAAGATTAACCAATGATAATTCTTCATCTCTTTCATAATTTGTACATTTTTTATTATTTATAATTTTTATATGTGACTTCTGTTTCACCCTTTTGCTGCACTTTTGTTTTGCTAAGATTTTTTTCAGTTTCACAACTGTGGCGAGCATTGCATTAATTTACAATATTTTGTTGGATATGAATTATTCGTCTTCTTAACTGCCTTGTAGATAGTTTATTTAAAGATTTACGGTAAGAAATGTTCCTACAATTTAAAAAAATAAATCACAAAAAATAAACCTTAAAAAATCCATGGACATCGTGCAAACTTAAGAAAAAAAATGTTTACATTAAATTTGTATTGTAAATTGTAATAAAATTCTAGTACCTATCCCTAACTCATAGAATAAAAATAATGATCCAACCTGATTCATATTATCATATTATGAAATTATGTTGGGTTGATTTAAATAAATGGTTGAAATAAATAGGTAGTTTAAAACTTCTAAATTATTTTAAAAATTAGTTATAAATTATAAAATAAATACCATAAAATACTATTGAAAAATAATATAAAATACAATCCATAATTTAAATAAGATGAAGATGCAAAGATATATTTTTAATTGATATACAAGCTATATTCTGTAAATACTTAATAAGGATATAATGTTATTGTAAAATTATTAATTTATTTTGTTAAAATTGTACCTACGTACCTATTATTTTTTAATGATTGAATCAAAAATTACCAATTTATTATTAGGTACTAGTTTGTTGAGAATATTTTTTTTACTTATTGTAAAGATATTTAGTGATTAGTAAATTGTAATATACTAATATCCAAAATACAATGAGCCTATAAGCTTATAAAGAACAACTACATAGTATCTACATAAATAATATCTCAACATTTAAAATAGGTAGGTACCTACCTACCTACCTATAATAATATTAACACATATTATCTTACCTTATATTATTCATTTTAATACTTCACTGTTTGAAAATTTGAAATTGTAGTTGTTGAATACTGTATTACTGTTTATGAACAACAATTATTTTACACTTTTTATAGTAATAACTAATAAATAGTAATCCTGATAATCCTGTCACAAGATTCTTGTGCGCTGGGGTTCGCGATACTCCGGTCTCCGGCAGTCTGGCTATTGAGTAATGAGTACTGATGTTATTGACTATAATATCATAGCGTGTGAGGCAAAGAAAATTGTATCATAGACCATAGTAATAAACGCATCGTTCAATGACGACTAACCACGGATGACGGATCGCGGGTTACCCCGTTACCCGTGTATATTGTGTTATTCGAAATTACGACACTGGAGTGTTGTTAAGGAACGCGTTCCTAATGGAACGATTCCTGGAGTTTTAAAGGAATAGGAATGTGAATTCCTTATTTTTAGGAATAGGAACGTATAATTATTATAATAATTGCGATTTTAAAACAAAATAAGGTATATACCCGATATTGAAATTGAACTGTGCTATTAATTATTTATTATAATAAACTATAAAATATATTGAAATTTGCATTAATTTTTATATTTCACTGAAATAAAATATTATATTAAATAAAATAAAATATAATATTTGTAATGACAAAAATGAATGTGCTGAAGTGTTCTGACTTTCTAAATAAATGTAGTTTATAGTTTAATATACATAATACATATTTTATTATTTACTATTTGAAATAATTTTTTGTACCTATGAATTGTATTTAGAATTAAAATATTTAGGATGTATAATAAAATAAGTATAAATATTATATAATTTAAACTAAGGTGAGGTACTAGATATTTTTTAGAGGAACGAGAAAAAGAATGAGTTATTTCTTTAAACTTTAAAGGAACGAGTAACTGAACGAATTCCTAAATAAAAAGAAGTTTAACAACACTGCGACACTGACACCAAGATACAAGCCACGATCAGAGTATTCGGAGTACTCACGAATTCTGAGACCCAACAATACACATTTAATTAAATTGTAGGGATTTTACTTATTTCATATGGTAATTATTATTATTATTATATCTATATTATTAGTATATTCTGTGTTTGCGTTATCGCCGTATGTCGGGAACATAGAGTATACTTTATGGTCCGGAAGACCACAACAGTCAACAACAACGAATTTTCAGTATTATTTATAGATTGTGATGTTTCGTTATCGGCGTGTGTCGAATGACTCGAATGTCGATCACGACGAAAACGGCACAACGCCGACTAATAACTTCTCTTTGTGAGTGTCGTACTGTCGTACACAGATATAGATTATAATGTATTATCTATATCTGTGTATGTATGATATTCATATTAATTATTATTTATTAATTCACTCCTTTTTTAGCCGCCCACCGAGTTTGGCTCGTACGTTATATTGTAGATTATTATTATTGTGCTTAAAATATTTAATTTGATTTTTCTTTATTAATTAACATTTAACACTGACAATGAAAGACGATTATGGTCATTCCCTACAATATTATTTTATAATTCATTGATAACAGTAGTAGTGCAATAATAAAATGTATTATTAATTTCAAACGGTTAGTGGACGTCAAATGTAGTTCCAACTAAAAGTGCCTAGGATGTTCCCAGTCGGGAAAAAAAAGGAAATCGTGTAATAAATGTAAATTTTGAGGAATATTCAATGGATGTATATAGGAAATCCACTTGGGCTGTTTCCAATCAGGAAGTTAACGAGAAGTTCCCGTAGACGTCAACGAGTTTGGGTAGCTCGGGTTTTTTTTCCTGAGCATTTTTTTTCCGTATACCTTTTATATGTCATCTTTGGTACATACCTGCTCAGTGTAGGTACCACTGCTGCAGCTCTACTACTCTTTATAACTTTACTGCTGTACCAGTATGACACTATAGCTAAATGTGCCAAATGTTTCGCCATGATGACTGTAATTGATAGGTATTTATAATAATATTAGCTAATTTTATCTTTTTATAATAAAATCTTAACTCGAATATCTAAATAACTTCTAAATAAAAACTATTAAGTTTTAAAGTTTTTTACTTATACACATTATGCACAATGAACATAATATACAGTAGGTATAGTATGATTAGGTTAGGGTGACCATATGTCCTGTTTTAAGCAGGATTTTCCCGTTTTTCGGGTTTTTTAGTATATATTATATAAATATTGTATATTGTTTCATGTTTTGACAATCAGTATACCTATATTTTACTCATTGCAAAAAAGTGTCCAGTTTTTTTTTTTGAAATATGGTCACCCTAGATTAGGTAGATACACCAGTCTAATATAGTACCCCTTGGCAATAGCCTAATTAGCCTATCCAGAGTAAGCAAAAAGAACTGCAATCCTTGAAATTTCACGAAAACTAAAAAAAAAAAAATGCTTTTAATAATCCATGAAAGTATACATAAAACTATTCAAATTGTAATTTCCATGAAAATTGATGATAACTGATAAATGATAAATGATTTAGTCTAATACTTGACTATAGTTATAAGTATACTTACTAATTTCTAGTCAACATCGGCAACTGTACTATAAATACCAAAGTTATAAAAGAGTAAAGGACCCTATTCAACAAATTTTCAACTCACTACCTCAAACCTCAAAGTAAATTCATGGCTACGCCCATAGTAATGAGCAAATTTGAATTTCAAGGGTGCCTACAATATTTTTGGGCCCTTTTCTTAATAATTTTCCTTGAATCCAATATATATTGCTAAGACAATTTTACTTTTATTAATGATATTATTATCATATACTGTTTTAGTGTTGTAGTGTTGTATATCATTTAGCTGTTATAGGAATAAGTTTTTCACGTACATTTTAAATATAATTTTAAAAACATCTTGTTCAGAGATTTCAATTGTAGAGCAACAATTACGAAATTTTAGGGAATGCACAGGTGCATCGAGATCACCTATATATGCTATATTACCTATATTATTATAGTCTAGGTATCTTTGTTAATATGACATATAACAATAAATAACATTAAATTAATTTTTAATATCTAGTCTATTATTTATATTATTTATAGTCTTTCTAAGTTCTAGAACATAAAAATATCTCTCGAAACTATTTCAAGACTAGATTGTGTAAGTATACATACCTACTGTTCATAATAAAATTGGTTCATTACCAAATAGCCCAATATAGAGCAGGTACATAAAACACTGTCTATTGCATAGGTAATTATATATATATTTTTATTTTGAATCATTAATCAAACTTATACTTTTATACAACAGTTGCGTATAACTGTATTGAGTATTCTGTATAAACTATAAATACCTACTTATTTTAAGAGCGAGTAATGCGAATTTCGTGTTGAACAAATAATGACGTAATTTCAACAGCATTAATAATGTGTATTTTAAATGTTAAATACCAAATAAACATTGTATTGGTTTCTGTGTATCGTTAATTTTAAATATTCATAGGCATATTTTGAGGATTTTTTTGTGCATATAAATCCGGTCCCTATATTCATAGATAATATTAATTATATTATTTTGTTAATTCTACAAAATAAATAATAATAATGATAATAACAACAAAAACAAAAAGGTTTTCTAAAAATTTTAGAAAAGGAGTAAAAATTCATATTTTAGCTTTTACTCCTCACATCAAAATGACCGCTTGTTTTATACTGAATAATTAATCATATATAATATATATGTTATCATTAATCATATTACGTTGTTACCTATAATAAGAGTTTTGAAATATTTAATATAACTTTACTGTTGTACAAATGCATAACATAACTATTTAAACATTTTTATAAAATTAATGATTCGGTCATGCTTGGATTATTATAACAATATATCATTGATCATATTTTTATACTAAAGATGTATCTAATATTATATAGTTTTCAAAATGTCATAACATTATAAAGTAGTCAGACATTTGTATCTATATTTTCCACAATATACAATGTGAATGGGACTGGTTTGAATCCTCTACCCCCCCCCCCGTGTCTACGCCCTACGCCAATCTATCTAACGTGGACTGTAACAATGTTGTTTACATATACTCGTATATTTACAAATTATAATAATTAGTTAATTTAAAATATAAAACACTTCAATTTTTTTAATTAAAATATTATGAAAGACAAGTATATTATTATCTAATAAAGTATATCTTTTATTGTTTCAAATTCATTATAATTTAAATTTTAAAAAATAATCTTAAACTATTAATACATCGATGAAAGAGGTGGGCTTATATTAATATTAATATATTTTATAAATCAAACATGGCAAAACTTACAATTATGCTTTTACATCTAAAATGTCATCCTTACGATATTACACACATTTATAATAATTAAAATGTATTTTAAAATATGGTAATGAGATCATTTAACATAAAATAACGATAATATATAATACATCTTATAAATGGAAAAATAAAGTTTTACAAAAACAATTTTCAATCAACCATAAAATGCGTGGTACAAACAATTAATAATTTTAAATAAAAATAAAGTTTATATATACCACGTATACAATGATAAAATTCATATAATAGTAATTTGTCAACTATACTAATACGATATAACATTAGAAACTTAATAATGTACCTATAATAAAACGATTACTAATTTACTGTTGTATATCACAGATACAAAATTGAAGAGATCACGTGCTGTATATAAAATAACCGTAACACAGTACTTATATCATAATATTATATCATGTTAGCACGTAGTCGATTGAGCCTTGGGCTTGAACCTTGACATGTAAAAGTCGCAGTCCGAACAGTAAATAGACGGGTGGTTAACGGCCTTCTTGCGGCATAGGTTGCACGGCGACGGCCTGGGCATGCCGTTCATAATGCCGTTGGCACATTTGTCCTGCAATCGGGGTGAAGGCGGCTGCTGATAAACAGCGTACCGACCCTGGTCGTTAACAGCGGACGCATTGCCGTTGGGTGTCGTGGACCTAGGCTGGCCGTTAGGCCTGCAGGGCTGCTGCAACTGTAGCTGCAGCTGTAACTGTTGCTGTTTGAATGCTACCGGGACCGGTGGGTGCTGGTAAGGTGGAAGTTGTTGTGGCTCGTAAACAGTCATTGGCCTGCGGGTCGTGTTGGTCCTCTGCACCACCGTCGCAGCCGCCGACGATGGTGAAGATGGCGACGAATTTACCGGGCGAACCTTTGACGGTGACGCTGGGCTATCCGGCTGGCCACCGTACTGTTGGTGGAGCTGCTTGTTTCGGTCTAGTGACGATGATGAGCTATGCGATGACTCGGAAGTTGACCTCACAAAACCGTTGGTCGGCTGCGTGAAGTCTTTTTTTGGGTGTGCTGGCGGCAAGTGGGCCACGGTATCCGTGGATTGCCGGGTGTACGGCATCGAATGGAAACCGTTAACCATGCTACGCTGCCTTAGCAACACGCCTGGTGAGTGTTGACCAGGTTTTGTGTCCAAAGCGTTCCGCGGATATCCGGCCGGAAGGGTCTGCGCGGGCCTGTTGTCAGGCTGTGACACTGGGTACCCGGTCGACGTCCTCGATTCGGCATGCACATGTTGAACCGTTGGCAGCTGCGATTGATTGCTGCCAGACTTGTTATTGTTATAGTTGTCTCCCGCTACAACGCCGAACTGTTGCTGTTGTTGTTGCTGTTGCGGCAAAATTGTTGTGGTTAAGCCCTGTTGAATGTATCCGCCAGTTTTATTTTCGAAATGTTGGGCCATCCTTTCCAACTGCTGCGCTTGATTGGCGGACACTCCCTGTTGCAAGTAACTCGTTTTATTGTTGTTTTCGCTATTTGCGTTATACTGTGGAGTAACGTTAAGCCGATCAACCAACTGTTGCTGTTGCTGTTGTTGTTGTTGTTGTTGCTGCTGCTGCTGTTGTTGTTGTTGATTGATCGCGGACTTGTCACTATAGTTGATCGAAGAGCTTGATCTATCGAATTGATGCTGTTGCGTTTGTCCGTAAGCGCTTCTATTACTGTTATCACTAGAAATCGTCGTAGGACTTGATTGGTGTCTCCCAATGTTGTTGGTGTTCAAATTGTTGTGTTGTACTTGAACTGGACTGGGTTGTCGGGGATAACATGTTCGGTTATCAGTCACATTATTGACATTATTGTTATTATTACTGTTTGACCTCTCGAGTGATTGACATTGGTACTGAGGAATTTGACCGTGATTATTATACGATCTGTTTTCGTTGTTATTTTGATATTGACTTCCTGGTTCAACGTTTGAAATATTGTAACGAACATTATTTTGTGCGTAAGATATTCTAGGCGATCCCGGGTTGGTTTGATACTGGTGAGCATTTGTTTCTGAATTTGATGTTTGATTTCCGTGGAGCCGAAGTTGTGTTTGATTGTCACCGTTGTATCTAAAATGACCGCTCCTGCCTTCGACAGGTGATTGTTGTGGATAACAATTCGACGGAACACCGCCATTCACTTGTCTGATCGTTTGATTTCTCTCTAAAGAAGACTGATTTGATCTACAGTTTACAGGCGAGCAACTTGACTTGTTCTCACTTATCGATTGATAGTTGAGTGAATGTGGTTCATTGCTTAAAAACGGTTTTTGATGTCCCATGTGGGAGAGACTTTGATACTGTTGAGAATAAATACTATTTTGTTGATTGTTGGAATAAAACCTATGTGTGGTTGAGGATTGATTTTGAACCGACTGTATACTGTCCATTGAGTTTATTGATAGACTTGACATTGCATTTGCTATTTGTGAAGTAGAAGGAGACTTAAATTTGTGTTGTGCCAAAGGAGATTGATTAAGAGTCGTCTGCTGTTGAATTGGTGACATGCGGTAATTTTTTACAGATTCCACAGGTTTTTGAATTTGTTCTGGAAGAGGTGCTTTTAGTTTGGGTTGTACTGCCGTGGATGAAAGTGTTTGAGGCAATTGTTGCACAGGAGACATGCGATATGTTTTTGGTGGTAACTCTTCTTTGACTTCAACATTAGATTTTTCTTCAACGTTATTATTTTCATAACAAGATTTTAAAGATAAATTACTTCGGTTGAATTGGCCAGAGTCGTTTCGTTTCAACGGAATTACAGATTTTGTGACTTCCCTATTTTGTTCAATGGGGATATCTTTGTGGAGAACAGATCTAAGAACTCTTTCTAAAATGGGATTTGGTATATAACTGTCAACTTCATCTTCTTCTGCCGTTGCAACTAAAACTACTTGTTCGCAAAAGGTAACATTTTTCTTTTTCCCTATTTTTCTTTTTGATTCACTATTATCCAAAGAGGTTTTACTTAAAGCGCCTTTTAGCTCTTTTTCAATTTTCTTATCATCTTCATCGACTATTTCACAAATACTGTCTGCTGGTAAATTATTAATCGCATGAGTTATTAAATTATCAATAATACTCTTTTGTTCAAATTTATTTTTCAAATCTTTTACAATTGATTTTGACTCTAAATCTTGACCAGCTTGATCATTACTACACCAAGCTGCTTGTTTTGATTGTAACTCTTTGACCCAATTGTTTTCTTCATTCACTTCTAGTTTAATTTGTTCCTTAGATAAAACTGGACAAGCTCCATCAACTTCATCGATAGCTTGTACAGAGGGTGGTGGTGGAGGGAATTCTTCACTAGGTTGCCTCGAATGACACACAGAATTTAATGGACTTGGATAAGGTGGTAATGGAAATCCAAGATCATCGACATTATTTACTACAACATTTTGTTCAGGATTATGATGAACTTGAGCTTGAGTAATCATAACATTTTTATTGTCTTTGTCAAGTAACATACCTCCGTTAGCGTAAGTCACATCTTCCTTACGAGGATGGATGTATGGTAAAGATTGAGGCTCAGAACACCAATCATTGTGTTGCTTATTACTTTCTGCTTTACTCAACTGAGATGATGTACGCATTGGTGGTGGTGGTGGTACTTTGGCAAAATGAAGAAATTTATTAGTATAGAAACTCTTTCTCATTAGTTTACTTCGCAATAAATTAGGATTTCCTGTACTTTCTAGATGACCTTCAGACAAATAACCACTTAGATTGTTTTGGCTACTAATCGAGTCTATCATAGAGTCATCTTTGGATACAATTGTTTCTTTAGGTGGATCTTTTATTTGCAATTCATCTTCGCGTAAATCAGGCATACTTCTATTTTTCCTTTTTATTAAACCACCCATTAACAGTTTTCTCCTTATTTTATGTTGTTTTTTGCCTTGCTTGTTATCTTCAACTTTAGGTTTTTTTGTTTCCTTTGTCAAAGAGTTTGACAAGAATTCTTTAGTATTTTTAGTACCACGTTCTTCACTCCTTGCTCTTTTTTCTCCATCTTTTTTATTAGCTTTACTTTTAGTTTGTAAACTTCTACTAGGCCGTTCATACATCATGTATTCTTCATCTTCAATTGCTTGTTTTGTTTTGTTTGATGAGCGAGATAACAATCCTTTTTTATTCTTTGGTAATGTAGCATAAATCTCAATATTTTTTACAGATTTATCAATTGGTGAATTTTGTAAAGATGATAACTGAAGTGACATATCATGTAATTCTTTGCTATTTTGCCTTGAGTGCTGAATTGTTTTATCTTTGGAATTTTGCCGGCTATGTGATACTTGAGATCCCCTATTACTGCTACTACTTCCTTCTCGACTATGCCTTCCTTCACCATCTAAAATAAATTGTATTATTATTATCAAATTATTTTTTTTTCTAAAATTATAAAAAAATCTATATACGTTTATTTGTTGAGTGAAGAGGTTCTTCAAGTCGTTTGTGTAAACTGCGTGCTCTCATCACACAAGTATTATGTTTCATTCTTGCAAAGCTAGCAACTTGGGGATTACTATATGGGGCATCCATAGCAGCTCTAGCTTTACCAGCAGCTAAATTACACAAAGATAATGCCATAACTAAATCTTCAGTGGCTTCAGATTTCCCCAATAATTGATCAGCTTCAGCACAAAGTCTTTCAACTTCATCGACTGCTAAACAAATACATATTATGTTAGTACAACACATATTTAAAAAAAAATTATATAAACTATAACATACCAGAATTTTTAGATCCATTTTTCAATGACGTGTGAGAAGTTTGATGTCCTTCTGGTATTTGAGCAAGCTGTAAAGAAGACATAATGACATTATATATTATATGGTTATTACATAACTATCAATATTAATTCAATTACCTGTAGGTTATGCTTGAGATTCTGTTGTAAAGGCAAACTATCATTTGAAGACAATGAATAAGAGTCATATCCTAAATCAAATTGGTTCATTGTATACTCTTTAGGTTTGTTAGGGCTTCTAGGGACACCGCTAAAACCATTTCCAGTCCTATTATAATTTAATTACATTTTAATTAGTAAAACAAAAAAATGTTATCAATAATAATTATACAAACCTGTTTTGAATTTTTCCAACAAAATATTGATAAGGATTTTCTAATGAAGTAGATGATGACGATGAAGCGCTATTTCTATCACCACTCCAATTTCCTGAATCTCTTCTAACTAATTCACATTTAGATGCCACAGATCTAGGTGAACCTGGTTGATCATTTAAATCATCATTTGTATACATTTCTGCAGCTTTAGCCATTATAACTGTTTGATAATGAGCTAAGTTTTGGTATTCATTTATCGATGAATTTAAACCCTAAAATTAATTATTTTTGTTAAGTACAAATTTTATTAATAAAGCAACTAATGGTATGAAAATTTTAGCTTACTGGTTTGGCTAGTGCAATTGTTGGATCTGGATTTGGAGTGACAGCTCTCCGATGACCTTGACTAGATAAAGGTTTTTCTGGATTGGGTGTAAGTGACCTACGACCCTGAGACAAACTTTGAATAGTGTTGGTACAAAACGAAAGCTTAGTTGCCTTTGTTATAGATTTTGGCGCTGTTGTTGCATTAACGGGTTCACCTTCGGGAGAAGCAAATAATAGCAGAAGTGGTTGGTATCTTCCTCGCTTACATTTCTCTACTACCTGAATAATAAAATAGATACAATAAATTAATATTTGGTAGTACACTCAACAAAAAAATTATGTTTTTTCAAAGTTAAATTTATTTTACCTGTTCCCATCTAGGACCAATTTCTCGAACATTAGCATCATCAAAATATATCCATATTTTTAGTTTTGTATGATAAAAAAATGTAGAATAATGTTTTCCATAATATGTTACAACTCCAACTAATTGATGTTGCAAGGGCATACTTCCATTTGGTAAGTCAAATGATCCATGAAACACATCACATAGTCGTAATGAAGTTCGTAGAGTGCCTAAAAGTGCCATAATATGGTCTAATGTAGGTCTATCAGAATCCCAAACAATGCCTACTGACACTATTTCAGGTCTATTCATTAATGTTCTTCTTATTTGAATTTTGGCACCACAAGCGCTCTGAAAATGAATGTGTTTTAAAGAAAATTGACTTTTAAAAAATTATTTATATTAAAGCTTACTGGGCAATCTCTGATATCTCCCATTCCACCGGCTTTCTTCAATAATTGACCAAATAGATCAGCTTGACCAGTTGAAGGAAATTGTTTAACTTGAGCAGTCAATGCAGATGCAGATACATAATGCACCATCTAAATAAATATTAAAGAAATATAATTCAAATACAAAATTACAAAAAGTAATGAAATCATTAAAAATTTAACAAACCTGAGTAAAAGGTAAAGGCTCTGAGGTAGCTCCACATGCACCACATACACTTTGTTCAACTAATGTCATAGCAAACTTTTGATGAGATATACAATGTTTCGCATTACACATGTCTTCGGCTTCTTCATTAGCTATGTGGTAGTGTATTCGTAATAATATGTTTTCCTATAACATTAAACATTAATTTCCCTACTGATTTTTTTATTTAGAATAATATTAAATACATACAAAGCATTCTGCAGCATCGTCCATAAATCCTAATTGGAATCTTCTCTGATCGTAAAATGATTGAGCAAGAGCTTTCCTCAGTGCGTCTGGGGGCAATGCCGTTTCTGGACTAGAGCCAAGTGCTGTGAAAAGTTCCTAAATTCATAAAAGTAAAATGTTTGAATAAAATTAAAGTTTAGTAATTTAGTTATTAATATTAGGTACTTTTAACGTATTATTCACATTGTAGTATTACAGTTCAATATCATTTTTATTACATCAGAGTATTACTACTAAGGTTACTATGTGCCTCACAGACAATAAGTTGCTTAATTTCGTTGGTTTCCTACCAAAAGGTATAATTTTATTCGTACGATTGAATGAGTCACTGGCCTATGCAAACTACTGTGAGAGTTTTTAAACAATAAGATATCCGGTTGTTATCTTATATACTTCCATAATGACTTTCCCATGATCAATTTTTTGTATTTAATTACAACCTTTTGCAGAAGAGATTATAGAGGTTACGATGTATTATAACCTTATAAGTTATAAGTAATAACAAAGATACATTTTATATTTATATTTATGATATTTATGAAAGATTTAGATTAAATTCTACTAAATGAATAGCCCTCGGGGTCTGCCGTATGATTAATAACAAAAACGATTTGTAATAGTTGTGGCGAAATAAGTTTGTCACGATTCGTATGACTTTTCTAGTGAACCTTCTTTCCACCCACAACCTTTTGTATTAATCGTATCTCACTGATGAATTATGGTATTAACAGAAAGCGAAAAATAATAATAAATTATTAATAAAGCGATCCTTTATTCTTTAAATTCATTTATGGATATATATTATTAACATTGATCGAGCTAGTTTTACCCAGTTTACCCATTCCCAGATGAATAGCGATTTAGAAAATCCGTTATTGGATATCAAGACATAATAAAAAAATATATAGATGTATGTAGGAAAAACAATCGAACCAAATCATAAAATATATAAAAAAAAAAATGACTCAACTACGTTCAAAATTAGAACGTAATAATATATACCTACGTTTGTATATATTATTACAGTTGTATTGCATAATAAGCATCAAGGTTTGTTTAAAATACTGATAAAAACCTGTGACATTTTATTAAATATACGACTACTACGAAGCTGTATGTTCATAGTATTATACTATAATGTATATCTGACTAAAACATTTCTTTGAATTTTATTTGACGAGTCATGCGTTTCTACAACACGCGTGTTTTTCATTATTATTTGTTATCTGTTTTTTTTCTATATAATAAGTTTTTTAACGCAAGTATCAAAATTAATGTTATCCATCAAAAAACCTATTAAAAGAAAAAACTAGTTATACATATTACAATTTATAACAAAAGCAAAAATAATTCGAGTACATTAAACCTATTGTTCACGTCATAACAATTTTAAAGTCATACCTAGGTATTTGAGTTTAATAAACTAAACATACACAGATGTATTAATTATGTTTTTTAACGAAAATAGTGAAGATTTAATAATACAAGTAGAACAACCACGAATAACACTATCGTAAATAATACTTCATTAATTCATAATTATGTGAAATTTCTATTCAACGTTATCGACCAGAGATGTGTACATAATATAAACACAATATAATATTATAAATATTGTTGTTTTAACCTTTCGTATAAATCCGTACGAGGTTCAACACATATCAACTCAATACAAATTCACCGTAACCGACCGGTTTCGTAGGGATTTTTTGTATATTATTTTATTCGAATGTCCGACCAATACTAAAATTATTTTCTGCATATTTTCTAGCCCAACTGCTTGATTAAATGAAAAATGATAAAAATATTATATGTTCGTTAAGATTCTGCGGTCTATGCGATCAATTAATCATTCGAACAAAATAATAATAAAAAATATATTACATTGTATATGCGAGAAATGAAATCCGTATACACACGCACTTGTAAATAGAAAGACTACCAAGTGTATACTCCAACGTCGTCTCGTCTGTATCGGTAGATCATTTATCATCGTCGTCCCGAAGATTCATCGATCTCTATTATATACATTATACACGCTTTCAGAAGACGTCAAATCACGCGGCCATTGTCGTCGAAATATATTGTGAGTCGTCGCACGTATAGCTAGCATACATCGTACATCAATATATGTATATGTATATTGTATATACTCTAATTAAACGTCGTATTTATTTATCTCTATTTTCTCGAAGTCTCTTCGCGCGCCTAAAGGGGTGTGCACGTGTGTAAGGAGTGAAGGAGATCGCGGGGGATTCGATTGTCGACGAGGACCGGTTCTCCAAAAAAAAAAAAAACGATGCCACGTAAAAAAACCAGTACTACCAAGTAGGTGTAACACTGACATTTTGGGCTCTAGCGTACACATAAGTACAGGTAGGTATATAGGTATACGCTTGAAGAGTGTATATATATATACACACTCTTCAATATATATATATATACCTTTCTATAATAACAAAAGTGTCACCTGGTTCATCTATGTATGCATTTAGCTGGTATTACCAGCCTGGTACCTCCTACGACTTAAGTCATACATGATATTATATTATACCTAGTATACCTACAGCTACAATATCTGCAATGGCGATGGTTGAGATAATAAATAGATGCAATATTGCAATACATAAATGATACGTTAAATCGCACAAGCAACAGAAAGTAAATAAAAATGCGTCCATCCAAATAATCAGGCGTGGATCTGAGGGGGGCTAAGGGGCTTTAGCCCCCCCCTTCGGCCGTATTTTAAGTTATATAAAATGAAATTACTTTAAAAAATATTTAGAACAAATTTTTTATTTATCGTATTTTGATAATAAGCCCTCCGCCCCATTTGTGATTTCTAGATCCGCACCTGCAAATAACGACGCTGAAAACCATCGACGAGTCTCGATCTCTTCTAACAATACTATAGATAGGCGGAATGGTGTAAAATACAATAATAATTATAAAACTATGTATATTGCCGATGTATGAACGCGATTGGAGTCAGCCGAAACGTTTATCGTGGTGTTTTCACGGGCGTTAAACACACACGTCAGTCGTATGAGCCAAGATAAAGTTAGGTAACACAAATTTGGATTTTTATGAGTGGAAATAATATCGGAAACCAGTTTCTATACAATAAATAATAACAATATACATCACAGAGCATACAAATTGTATGTTTTTAACGACACAAGACAATGTCAAATCACGTTCTACTAAATAACTATGCGTCATTTTTATCCAAAAAAATGCGCATAGATCGGTATGCGGCACCAAGATGTACTTATACATTATATACTATCCTATACGTCTGTAGTCTATGGTCTATATAGAACGGACCGCAGCGGGACTACTATAGTAATATGTCTTTCGTGTGAAATAAAAAAAATATAATAAATACATTGAAATCAAAATGAAATTTTACGTTTAAACTAAATAATATAGTATCGTGTGTTCTGCGTGATGCCGCAATTGATACATATAGAATATATATAGGTATGTATTTAATTTACACAACAAACTATTTGACAAGACATTGAAGACCGACAATAATACGCAGAGTGGAATAGAAACCGTAATTTTATATTAATTTACTATTATTATCTAAATGATGACGAATGTTGCTTTTTCTTACCTTTAGAGCGCAAAAAATGCATGACTCTTCCATGCAAGCGTGCCCGTACAATTCTCTGAAGCTCCGCCTGAATATATCTAAGTGCCATAACACCTGGAACAATACATTAAAGATCGGTAAATATACGACATAAAATTATGCACACGTTCATTTCAATTAATTTTCGTTTTATTGTACTAATTGGCAATCGTATATATTCATATAAAAATATGCATAATTATTAGGTAGGTATATATTTAAATTATTAGAATACATATAATATTATAATTATACAGGTACCAGGGACCTACTGTACTGCAGTATAATGCTGTAAAGCAGTGCAGTATTTACACTATATGAATTATACAAGTTCACATTTCAGTGTTGACCCCTTACCACGGTAAAGCAATTGTATTAAATTAATGTTTTAGGTTGATTGAGTTCCAATGACATTCAAAATTATAGGCCATCAATCATTCGGTTAATTACATACATATATATATATATATATAGGTACACACTTATAATAGAATTCTGTATATATTAAAGAATATACGCTGAGGGGAGAATCATCATGCCCGCGTGGTCACGGTGAACTGTCATTATGATTTCATGGACACCTGTTCACCGGAACAATTTATACGAAATGAACTATATAGGGTTGTGACTTGTATTAGTCAACAGGTCCCCTTCAAAACAAAACCGATGGGCCGACCCGGTATATGAGTCATATAATATAATATTTATAATATACATACGAAGACGAAGCTGTCTACGGATGCTTAGACTCGTTTTCTTCACTAAAAAATATATATACTTTCGAATAGTTAACATTTTTTTACCGTACATGATTTGTAAATATGTTGTTTTTGATATTACTCATTTAGTTATAGATATGTCTTAATAGTACATATTATAATTATATTACCTATATTGAAATACGCGGTTTATATAATAAACGTTATTACTCATTTGGAATTATTATTTTATACACACTTTCACAATAGCAACGAAAACAACACCGACAATTTATACTAATCTCGCTACTTTAAGCCTATCAAATATCCGTAGTGTGATCCACACGAATTTCTAAGTCTGAACTAGTCGTGACCGTTAGAAGATCATGACTCTCTTCCTACCCGAGACAATATAAAAATGGGAAAACGACGAATCGTTTTGAAGGTATACATCGCCACCACGAGCGATAGCGCATTGGCCCGGAGACACTTGTATCAGTCACGGATAATGCGACGTTACATCATTACAGTGTCTAGAGTATAGACTATATTACAGTAGTAACGTAGATCATCCAATAAACCTACCTACCAAAAATAGGAAATTGATTTTTTTTTTTACTCAATACCTTCTGTACAACGTATGTCAGCGACCTGCGTTTATATAAGTGTATGTCTTTATGTAGACTATAGGTATTTCAATAAAGCATTTCGTTATAGCAATACGAACACTAATTCTAATTACTTATTGTTTGAAAATTCAGTAATACTGCGCTAACAAATTTCAATTATACTTCAGAAAGTAATAACATAATATAACGCATTTAATTCGTTCTTATCGCGATTACAAAATAAAATCCAGTTTAAGGTGGGCGTGCGTGCCTGTATATTATAAATATTCTACTTATAATATAATATAATGCTCTCAATAATCGTGTTAGGTATACCTATAGGTACATATTATTATTACGTCGTAATACTACGTTAACAGTTATTTTAATTAACAATTTTTTTATGAGCTTTTAATATTTGATAAGAGGTATCATAACTCCTCAGAGTGATACTATATAGTGTTGCGGTATGCGGCATACCGTATGCCTACACTTGGGGTACCTAACTACCTATTACCTATAGTATGTTTATATGACATTTTCAAACAATCTCGTCTAACAATAATTAGACTACTTAGAGAATTTTGAATAGTAGTTGCGGGGCATTGAAAGTATTTACCTTCTTTCATGGGTACTATATACAAAACAGAACACAGAGTATAGTCAAAAAATAGGATAGATACAATAAAATCTCTGAACATCGGTGGAAAACATACCTATAGCGATTATTAACGATATTTATCATATACCCGATTACCCGGACGTCTATTAAAGTAGGTAAGTATTAAGTTGAAAACGTTACGAATCAAGTTACTTTATACACTATAAACTGAGCACACATGTCTTGTAACCTCATACAGTATAATTGACAAAAACAATTCAATAAGTGTAACTCGAGGCGCGGTGCAGTAGTACAATAATAATATCAGGTTGTTTGGAAAGTCGAGACAGTAACCACGATTGTTTTGAATAAAATAAATGCAATTCGCGTGTTGTTGTATTAACGTAATAACAATAATACGGACGACCGTATTTTGTAAACTGCGCGGGGACGAGCGGGGACGTGTGGACGGATAAAAAGAAATCGAAAATAGATTTGCGAAATAAGACGTATCATCGATTGCGAAAAAAAACCATTCGCGTTCAAAATGGCGGGCGGCCGCGGTGCCATCGTCCGACAGTGTAGTGACCGGTAAGCGGCTTGCGGCGGCGGCGGAGGGGTAGCGTTGTCCGATCATATTATTGTATTGAGTCTTACCTTGGTGATTTGAAACAGGGCTCGTCTCTTGCACGTCCTGTGGGCCGACGGGGGTGGTTGGCGCTGGGGCGGCAGGGGTGGCGGCGTACTGTGTTCCATGTTTTCGCAGAGGACTTCGACCACGTTTGAATTTATTCGCAATAGTCGTCGTTATATGGGTTGGCGTCGCAGAATTATATTATGATATCGTTATTCGTACGGTAAATGATATGTAAAATAAACGACATTAAAACGACGTCACGATCGAAAAATACCGTCCCCGACGACGGGACGAGCGAGCAAACGAACACCGAACCGAGACCGACATTACAATGGACTGGTGGTGCAGCGCCGGGTAACAGGTAACGGCGCACAGGTGCGCACCGCCGCCGGTGGATGGACCGCCTCGCGTATTATGCGTACGGATGGGCCGGAGGTGAAGCGGTCCTCCGGTGCGCGTTTGACGGCGCGGCGGGGATAGCGGTGACGGGGGTTGGCGGCAGTGGCGGACAGCGTCGTTCGGTGCCGCCGGCCGCCGAGTGCAGAACACCACGACTGCCTCATCCCTCCCACCTGTACAAGAAAACGCCGCGTGGAACACTATATACACAACAATATTATCACTGTCTCTCCGTCTACTCATATAGGCGTCGTTTTTTATAACATTACGTCTACGGTATATATATTTTTTTCTTTTTTTCATATCGTATAATACACTATAATATATATAGATTAGCTGAGGTAGGTATCTACGTTGTATTATTATGTACACGCGTACGTAACACCGCGACTCTATTCGTGTAACCTGATGCTGTCTCCGACTGGCGGGACTTATCTTCGACAATCGCATCAATAACGCACGTATAAGCAATTTTTTCCAGCGACGGGTTGTACGTTTTGGGTTTATCGTGTGCACGGTGCCTGTCACACGATTTATCGGCTATTTATATCAATATTGTCGTATGGTCTATGTATTATTATTATGCCCAAAAAGATACGTCAAGGCACGTTCTATAAAAAAAATTGTACATGTACGACAAAACGAAAAGTATCAACATTACGATAAATCCCAACCCCGCCTGCACGTCAAAATACGTATTTTTACGATAAATTACTGGTGTAAACGTTTTGTATGATATACACCAACGTGTAAATATATTTCATTATTTTCGTTATATCGTAGTCCCAAAAGGCGAAAAGCGTTTCCATTAAACGGTATCAATCCTTAACAAATGTCCTTAACATTATGGGCTATGTTATTGTTGATGAATATCATTAATATCAGGTGGTTCTTAGGTACGAAAGATACATTACTATACTCGGTAGCAATAGAACTCCCATCAACAACGTGCAATTAAACTATTAACATACCTCTGGTATATAGACATAAAACATTAAAATGCCACAAATCACAATAGTCTGATAATCAACAATCGTTTTTATGGTTATTAGAACATTGTAGATTGACAATTAATTGTTAATCAATATTTCTTACAATTACCTAAATAGTTTTACAATTTTGTTAATTTGTTTCTATTTAAAGTAGTTGGCATATTGCATAGGTACCTACAACGCAGTGCCTAATGAATATATTATCCACCAGTGTAAGTATTATCATTTAACAGGAAAAAAAAATCCGAAGTAGAAAGGAATATACAATCATTATGATGTATATATAGTAGCCATAAAATGTAATTCAAATTACATTTTTATTTTTCTGTTTTGTCAGTAATTGCGAACTATTCTTCTAAAAAATATTACGCCACTCACGCCTCTCTCCGAGCCCGCCAAATCGATCGTGTAGAATGTAATTGTGATAATATACAGACTCGGCGCGTTAGTCTACTGACACTATGCCCTAGAATTTGGCAAAAAAAAAAAAAACCTAAACAATAATAAACTAACAATTATAATTGCGAATACGGGAGTGTACCTATCGCCTATGTAGTAATATTATTATTATAGTTGTACGCGTTGTTGGCGCTGGCCGCTGACGGCCGACCATGCCGCGCTGTCCTTGGATTTGGCGCCGAGAAGAAACCGTGTACGTTGGCAGCCCTGGCCGGTCGGCGGGCGCGATGGCGAGAAACCGGTTTACAGGACCCGCAGGGGATTTACTACGACTTTTACTATAGTGTAGTAAAATATATAATAATAATATCGAACATAATAATACACGCGCGAGGCGCGCGCACTCCGTCTTGAACTATAGAGATTGTATAGATCTCTTACGCGCAGGTAATAAACATCATCGTGTAGTAAAAAATAATTCGAAATCCCGCCATAAAAACGTAGTAGGTATTATAAACGCGACGCGGCGGCGAGGGAAACGAACGCGCACAACGTCGTCGTCGGGTCGGATGCAGGTTAAACTATAATATACCACTACTAAAGCAGTAAAGCCATTGTTCTACGCGCAGTTTGAATCTCGGCGAACCGTCTTATTCCGCCCCCGAGGCAGCGTTACGACGTAAACTTGAAAAGTCCACTACGAATATAATGACGGCAATATAATCATACGCAGTCTGTGCGGGTGTAAAACTGAAAACCCGTTGTCGCTGTGGCCCAAGAGTGCCCATTTGTTTGTTTTGTTTTTGTTTTTTACACTGAAAACGTGAAAAACAATAATAATATAGGTACCCATTGCGTTTCAGCGACGACCGACGACCGCCCTGAAAACCGAATGCTTGCATAAGCGGATAGACGCGTAGTATAAAATATTTATATTATGAAATCGTATTCGACCAAAGGAAATTTACTACCCCTGTGTAATAAAGCGCATATTATATTGATCAAACACGAATTCCACTGAACCCTCGCAACGGTAGCCTAGAAAGAGTTTAAATACCTTTACCCAATCAAGATGCACTCGTCGCGCGCGCAGGATAATTATATATGTATAAGGAACACACGGTTAGTCAATCAATTGATTCGGTTCAAATCGAAAACGTTGGTACGCGCGGCGCGAATTCACGTTGTTCTATTACTCCGTGTGCCGGTAGCCGGCAGATACCCATTATTACCACGGTATTTCCATTTTCCAGTGTACAAAAATCACAAGAAGCGCTGATCAATTCGTACATAAAATAATCGTTTGTCCTTATTTTATTATCATTGTTTCAGGTTTATTAACGTTATTTAACTGTACACACGGTGTATCGGTATAATCGGTTTTCGATTGCGTAATTATAAATCGCGTTAAAATGAATATTATTGACGTTGCAGTAAAATAATAAGAAGTTTTAAAAAGTGGGAAAACGAATGACGCTATGACGTAGTGGCGTCTCAAGATCAATAATTTCTTGTTGTGGCGGAAGGGTCCCCCCGCGGGTATCTAGCACGCTCGTTCATCATAGATATAGTGAAAATATTACCTATGTATAATAGAACACAATAAATATCAGGTATTATAATCAAACAAAAAAAATTGATAGGTACTTGTTATTAATCAGTATATTCAGTTATATAAGTACATAACAATCACCAATCGGCAATCACCATATATCAGTAGCGTATCTAAATTGGTATCCATGATGGGTTAGGCGGGGATTTAATGTGAAATTACGTATGAATATGATACCTACAAAATAATCACGGGTAAATGCTTAATTTAATTGAGTTATACGATGGATAGTTATTACTTATTATACGTAATTACATAATAATATGAATTCCAGATGTTGCGTTACGCTCAATGATATAATATACCTACTTAGATCGTTAAATATTTTTCACTCGTTATTAAAACTATTCTAGACGATTACGCATCGCCGGAAAAATTTTTAGGTATCATGTGCAATGTGACTATATTTTTATACATAATACGCATTTGTAACATTTGTTAATGATCACGATCTATATCAAAATGCAATAAATGCAAATATAAATTATATATAGACAATAATAATCAATATTCATTATATTATAACGCTAACATTAAGTCAGGCAATATATATATTTTAAACATAATTAATGCATCCCTTATCACTGGTATAACAGTATGAGTGACGTTCACTTAATCATTAATATAATAATATACAACTTGAAAAGCACTGTGCAGGAACTATCCATCAAACACATACACCGTTTTATAACCTGTATATAGCGTGTATATAGGTATATATAATGTTAAATATACTGCTACATACTACATACGTAAATACATAATGCATAATATATTATACAACCAATACTCAAAACCGTATAAGACCGGTTTTTCGCTGCATGGGGTACAATTTATTATCCATATGACACATTTCTTTAGCTAGAACATTTAATTTTGTGAAATTTCTTTATCGCGAAGAAGCGATAACGCCCATTTTATACAGTGTTTAGTTTTTACTACTGAAATAATGCGGTAACTGCATGAGCAATAATTTAGTACTGAGATAAAATGGTTCACTCCAATTTCAGTGAGCTAATAAGTAAGAGAAAGGTGAAAGAGCTTTCTGAAAATTTCGCTCCAATGCCAACTGTTGCTATGGATTAGTTTTTTTTAACAAATTATTGTTAGTAATTCATCGGCTACAAAGTATTTACTAATATATAAAGGTAATATATATATACATAAATATATATTTATGTAATACATATGTTGATAACTTTTTGCGCTTAGATCATGCAAATTTAGAACATAATATATATTATTAATAACACAAAATTTATCCCTAAAGATGTAAAAGTTTGCACCGCCACCAACTGGCAAGTGGCGATAAACTATTAGTACCTATTTAGTCGTTCACGATCACGGTGAAGTGTAGTTCACCTATAGTTTAGTAACCGAGATGGTTAATGACTTTTTGGGTGAGTATATACGGGTATAGCATTAGTGCTGTTTATTATATGCTGAGATTATAATAACCCAACGCAGACGTTGCCCTCGACCGGAAACACACGGCGATTATACGCGTGGTCCCGTCGCGGTCGTCGTTAAAGTCGCCGGTGCGTAATCTCTGTCCTCCTCCGTTGCCGCATACAACCGACTCAAGTCGCTGGCGCGTAGGTACGATTTGACGACGACCACCACCACGATGGCCTCCAGCCTCTACTCGTCATCGTGTATTTTACTCCGCAGCCTCCCTCCGGGTGTCGGGCGACAAATATTGATTCTGAGGGCGGGCGCAGTAGTGCGTGGTAACCGGAAAGATCCTACATATAATATGATATTATAATATCATTACGCGCGTCGTACCTACCTATATATCTGCCGCCTACACAATCACTATATATACGCGTCTCTGTGATCATAACAGCGGTCATCCAATTAATGGCGCCAAAAAAAAAAAAAAAAACAAATCTAAATCGTAGGAAGATTTTCCGTTTAAGGAAGGTTAGGTTAGTAAAAAGTTAGGGAGTGAAAAATTAAAAATTTTTATTTATAAAAAAAAATGCAATGCCTATGCCGAGGGTTAGGTTTGAGGTTAAGACTGAGGTATTGAATTTACAATATATGGACAATGCGTTAATGCGTATTATTTAAAATCGATGTCACCGATAATTTATGTATGTATATCCTGAAATGGTATATTTCAACTATCAAAAGCTGATTTTTTTTATTTTTTTACGAACAATTCTGCATCTTCTATACAAATACAGTCTTTCTTCCTCATTCCTAAAATATTTGAACTTAAATCAATTTAGTACATAACAATTTTATTGTTTTGCAATGTGTAATAATTTTACAGTCCAGATATATAATTTTATAAGAAGAATATTAATTTTAAAAGGGAAAGTTAAGAAATATACTTTCTTCGATTTCGTTCAATCAAATGTTGGTAGTTGGAACATACTTTTTGCTGTATATATACCCCTTAAAAAGGAAACCAGGTTCAAGGGCGCTGCGCCGTACAAATCGCGCGCGTTCTGATACAAGAAAACGTGACGACAACTTTTTACAAAATTGGACTTTGTCCGTATAAATATTATAAATAAATAAATAAACTTACACGACGACTTAAACGCGCCAAGCGTGTATAGAAAATTATTATAATTATATAGCAGTAAGTACGCAGAAACGGAGACTATACGTTACTGCTGTAGCAATGCCAATTTATCGACGACAAAGGGGATTTGAATAGACATAAGCCGACACGTCGGAAAACGGTTAGTATACCCAAGACTGAATTATAATACCCAAGTATAAGGATACTGTTAATCTCTATCCCGATCCTGACGTGAGGAGCGTGAGTGGCGCGCGCGAGCGCTCTTATATACGCACTGCACGTGCGGGCGCGCGCCTTCGCCTTGCCACATCATCGTCGTAAGTACATGGTTTACGAAAGGAAAACCGGTTTGTTGTTATAATAGTGGAGATACGAAAGGATTGAAGCGAATAGATAATTCGAAGTCGTCGGACGGAAGATCGAGAGCAGGAGAGGAGACGACGACGGTGGACGTCAACAGCGTTCGGTGCCACTGCCGCACGTGTCTCCGGGGCTCCTTAATTACTCCTTAGACTAATTTCCCAACAAAAGACACTGTATAATATAATAATATAATATATATACGTTGTTCTCGTGTTTTGAACAGTCGCCGCGTGCGCGATGAAAAGAAATTTTCGTTATACACGCACTCGAAATGCATATATTGAAATATAAATAATAATATAATGTATATCATAGTACCTACTATAGAACTATTACTATATTGTATACATTATATCGTAATTCGACAAAACTTGACTTTACATTATACAAATGTAAATGTCATCACAGAAGGTCAACGGGTGGAATATACGACGTAGGGACTTTATTTATATTATATAAAAATATTATAAACAACGAGCGCCTGCGTATCATGCTACATTATAATATTATAATGATTATATTTAATTATTATTGTCGCATACCCTGGTATACTCGTAATGCCAACGTATGTGTGAAACTATGTAAACAAAAGAATAGATTGTTCTTGCTGAAAAAATTAATTCGAAGGTTCGTTGTAATTATTATGCACAATAAAAATATATATCGACCTCAAAATTCGACTATATAGTAAAAGAACAATAAATTATCGTTCTAGTTAGTAGGTATACGAAATAAAACTGATTATACCGAGTATTATATTACATTTAGGTCGCCATCAAAATTGTTTTCAAAATCTTTTATTCCGTCAATTTTGCCGGGCCAAACGGCTGCTGTCTTTTAACGCGACTTTTTTTGCATATAACACCATAATCTCTTTTTGTCTTTTTATAACTTTCTAATCATTTTCATTATAATAGTTTTAATTATTTTTCCCAAACAATGATTTTATTATAAAATTAACATTTTTCTCCCACAAAAATATATAGATTTTTTAATTTTTATTCATAAGTTTTTATGTCAATCACCATTTTAGGAGAAACTTTGAATAATGTATAGATAATAGGTATGTTATTGTGATCACTTAACACAATTGGAGTAAAATAAGAATATTATAAATAGGATTTTGTTTGTATAGCTTTCTAGAGCAGATAAAATAATAATAGGTATAGCTGGTATTTTTGATTTTATACCTACATGTACTTAATATAAACTATTACAAAATGTAATAAGGTGAATTTATTCAATTAATTAATTATATATTTTACAAAATTTATCTATAAAATCTTCTTACATAATATATTTTATAGTAAAAATTTTTTTTTAATACATTCCAAATAAAGAAAAATAAAGTTGATTTAACAATTTTGAATCTATACAGTTTATTATGAAAAATATAGTAATATCCATGAAGTAAAAGTGAATATATTATTACTGCAATATACTAATGTTTTGGATAAACACAATAATTTATCAATATTATATAACCAAAATATTAATCTAGAAACGCAGTTAATTTTTATTTAATTTCTTCATGGCGACACAGTGATTATGAGACATGAGTACTTACCTAAATATTTCCAAGTACATGCCTGCTAGCATTATTCATTACCGTCATTTTTTATAAATTACCATATTATTATTATCATGTTATGTGCGTTTTGTGCCAAACAACATAGTGTGAAACGCAGTCCATTTCCAATCTCTATACGGTCGTATAAATGTCGAGGTTAATATATATATATATACATTATACAGTATCGAGTGTTTACTCGCATATTTATAAAACATAATAAATTATAAGTGTTTTAAACTGGCAAAAGGTTTGTACCTATATTATATGTTAAAACTTTAAAAGTGTGATAGTGAACATGATTATTTCTATCGTTTTAAATTGCGTTTTGACATTATCAATTTGCATTGACCACTCTCATATATTGACGTATATAAATTTAACTCTATAATATACATTATTTTATTATATTCAATTTAACCACCCCCGACTAAAGCACACGACAAAGAAACGTCAGCGGAAGAGTGGTATTTGGTACCTAAACTCGTTTCGATAATATTGTTCCTGAGTGAAAACAAAGAACAAAAAATCACGAACATAATAATAAATAAGTGGTCTGGTTCGCCGCCGCACGACGTCGGACTACGACTGATCTGTCATTCGCGTTAATGGCCTCAGAGTCGAAATGTTATTGTGCGCTTAATCTCGTAATCATAACAATTCTCTTGTATTATTATTGAGTATAGTATATAATATTATATATCTCGTCTTAGCCATGTATTAGTTGTCGGCGCGTTCGTAATGGACGTTTATAAATCCAAAACGAGCGACGCGTGCTACAGAGCACAGACCAGTACACTATTGGCGAGTACAAGCTACAGACACTGTATACATATTTTATTATATATCCTTATTACTAGGAAACTGGTCGCGTGCTGAAGTTTTTCCTATTCCTTATATCTATAATACACATCTGCGACCTGCGCTTCTCAATTAAGATCATTTTTTTTTTTTTGCTAAATCATAATAGCTTAATAATATACTTAATATACTTAATATACTCGCAATACGAATACACAATTCTATGTGCGTATTTTACTTTATCTGATGTCGATGATTTAATGATATCGGATTACTTATGAGATCGCTGTTGCGGGTAAACGGCTGCAGCAGGTTGAGCTACGCACGCGCGTGCGCGTTTATAATATTTAACATTGAAACGGGAGTAAGTGGTTTGATGATAATATCTCCCGAAAAAGTTCTAGCCTGTTTAGACACTTACTTTAACAATTTTAATAGGTACATCGATATATGGCACTATAATTATTATATTAATACCTACATTTAATATTTTAACATTTATAAACTCATTTGGGAACCACGCATGACATCGATTTTAGTGATTTTACTTTTTAGCCGGAAACTATATTTAAAAACAATAGAATAATTCGGAGGATTAAAACGAATAAATAAATTTAAAAATAAATCAATACTATGGTTTGAATATTAAAACGAATAACTTCATATTTTTTACTGTCTCAATATACTATAATATTATAGGTTTAAACCCTTAGGCGTCAACGTAACCAAACATGTCACGAATCATTACAATTTTGGTTCCCAAACGAGTAACGACGAGCATTAAAGTGCCCAAAACAGTTTGTGTTGGAAACCATTAGTGTCAAAATAGTCTTGGCACCCTATAGCAAAACAGGATTAGTTATCGTGGAGTATACGATGAATATTACTATAAACTATAATATATGACCATAAACACAACGACATTTTATAGTTGTTTTTTCCCATCTATATAGATACTCAATACTTAATAGTTAATACTTTTTCCGTGGATGTCATTTTTTCAACAAAAAAGAAAAAAGTAAAGGGCAAACTATTCGTCGGACAATACTGCAACCACTCCTTGGCGTCAGCATTTCACGGGCGCCAAACGACCTGACGCCGTTACACTGTACGATACATGCGATGATAAGCAACGTCCGGCGGGACAGTGTTTATACATACACATTCGCGATTGTCACCACACCTAGAACATTTTTATGCTTTGACGCCACTGTTTCATTGTCTGTTCGTCCACGAATATACCGGGGAAAATTCGTTGTAGTCCACAGTTTACACTCCCAGAAAAAAATTAATGTTTTTATTCGACTTGGCGGTAGTATAATACAGCGAGCGTTTGGCAGTAGATGGAGGATGGAGAACATAATATTATAGTAGTGTAGTAATAAAATATATATTACAACTGAATATGGATGATTTTACATATATATATATTATTATCATCCTATATATGTCATCCCTATTTCAAATATATTTTTATCTATAGGTAATAATATACAGTTTTTTACAGTAGGTAATCGCATTGTATCATAAAATTATGCTTATATTATTAAAAATTAATTATATATCCGTCTACCGTAGCTACACGGCTACACTAAACACGCAATCGAGGCTGAAATAATACTATATTATAATGTATTAATGCGTAGTTTTTTTTTCCACCGTTCGAAATCTAAGTTCACAAAATCGTGGTGTTACATGTACGACAAGAATATCAGATATAGTCTTATAATATTTATGTAATACGGTATATAATACACAGTGTATCTACTATTTAGTAATTATGAGACCGAACAAATATAAGCCAACGAGATTTTGATTCTAAACACGCACATACTTACGAAGCATATAATACTGTAAGGTATATATATAGAAGTATAATATATTCCCATTAACTATAAAAAAATGTAGATAGTTTCCATATTAACGTAACCGATGATTACAATACAGTATTTTCGAGAAGAAGTTAATATATACGTATAATGTATATTGTATATGTATTATGTATAGTGTATACATATTTATCTTTTTATTTTTATTTCCAGTTTATTTATAAGCTCAATCGATGGCAATGTTTAGTATTTAATATTATATAGTTTTAATAGTTTTTGTAAATTAAATTTTAAATTGCTTTTAAATAGCAAACAGTTGTTTGTATTATACAAACAAATTAAAACAACAATTCACATTTATTAGAAAGATGAATCTTTGATAACAATCAATATTATTGTTAAAGTGGGTACCAACAAATATCAATTATATAATTGTTTAGCAAAAAATGTAGTATTTTATTCAAACACAAGAAAACTCACCCAGATCAGATTCAGTCTCGTTCCACCCTTATTTATTTTAACAAATACAGGTAGTTGATGTCTGAAAACTATTTCATACTGGTTTAATGTAATAACTCTAAGGAACCCTCCTTCATTTTTTTGTTGAACACACCTGCATAATGCGCGCGCACACACACCACATACATTTACTTATATATATATATATATGAGCAACATATGGACAGCATTCAACCCTCTGTTACATACACATACAATAATATTATATAGTATATACCTACCCACATTAAATGCATCGGCTTCAAGGCACGCTTAGGGTTTCAAATTTCAAATAACGGGCGAAACCACAAGTTATAATAAAATATGTTTCCAACTTCCAAGGCAAAGGCAATATGAAAGACAAATACAAAAAAAAAATATCCAGAATCGATTTCAACAACTGATCGCGTGATTATTTTACGACGTCAGTCGGTATTCATCTTGATACATATATGTATCTAGTATCTTAACACGCAATTTGGGTTTATAAAATGCACATATTATACTCGTTATAAATATGATATGTACAAACCTCAGACTAAATTATTATGGTAGTCAATTGTATGTATATTTCATATGTCGAATATAATTTCCAAGGTTGCGTATATGACACCAACATATTTACAGTTCTTCAAGCTCGTGCCGACTGTACGAGATACAACCTTTCTCTTGTACGAGCAGGGCCTATAGCATACCGAGCGCAAATATTTATATGGATAAAAAATAACAATCATTTCCTAATCTGGGTTAAGCGCTGCCCCTCTCCTATTTTAATCGAAATCAATTGCAAACGCATTACATATTATAATACACTCTTGGTTCTTACGGAATTCAAGGTAGATTAGGCAAAATTAAATATACATTTACACGATGAGCGTCATTAAACCTCAAGTTTTTTCTCAACCGCGGTAGTGAAATTGTAGGACCAAATATTTATATAGAATAATATAGAAGCTGATACTGACGATCTATACGTTGAATTACACAATTATGATCGATTTCAATACGAACACGTACTAAACACATCTGAATGCTGTGAATTCGACCTCGATGACCACTATCATTCCATCACGTGTTCAAGTCTGTCTCACTCTCTATTTAAAATCCGGATGCTAAGGTTCACGACTCCAAAACAATTTTAATACCTCATCTGTCTTAATTCTGAGCAACCATTATTTACACCAACCAGATTCTACCACTGTTCAAATTTTGATTGTCTTCTATATCAATAAACTTATACAGGCTATCCTATACATTCTTTCAAGTACGATGTAGGACTAATAACTTATAATGGTGTTGTATAATAAATGCGTATCTACAATTTATTATAACTTTTATATGGATAGAGTTTTTTAAAGTCCAAACTTAAAATTTATCAAACATTTATTATGGTGCAAATTATATTGAAAAATTGTGAATAAGAAATTCATAAAATAGCAAACAATTTAATAAATCGTAAAAAAATTAAGGTCCACAGACATTTTTAAGCTTCATTGTACATTTATATGAAATACATAAAATAAAAACCATGCTATAGTTTAGGATACTGGAAATCACATCAAGAATAGGTTGTATATATTATAGGCGAGGCCCGGGTTGTTTATTTGACCTCAGCACGGCACGAGCTGAACACAAACTTGACCTGCGCCGTAAAGTGTGCGCGTTGGTAAAACCAGTTTAAGATGCAAATAATATCAGCCGCGTGCAAATCGAAACTTACAGAGAAAATACTGTATTTGTGTATTTATCTGAAAATGGATAACAAAAACGAGATAATCTCGTTTTTAATTCGATATATCATTGAAGATTTTACAGTGATTCAATGTGGATGTGCGGGTTACAAGTAGAAAAAGAGAAAAAATAAATTTCGGTATTAATGAATACACAGGAAACGATTAAGAGTTACACGCAGGGTGTCACGCATCGGTAGCTTGCTTTACACACAGCCAAGGATACAGGTGGGACTTTTAGTGAAGACACTCTTTCCCGGGTTAATATATGTGCGAGTGAACCTTGTGAACAATAGATAAGATAATACACCTGTTGTGGATGTTTCTCATACTTAAAAAAGCAAATTGCAGTTGATATAATTATGTATTTATGCTTTTGCTTTCTTGTGGAGTAAGTAAAACTTTCTGTCCAATTTGTGTAGGTGGCTGAAAGGAGTTCGTTTTTTATAGTTATTATTTTAATTTTAATACTTAAATTGCCATATAAATTTAAATTTAATTATTGTTCAATCAAGTTTGAATAAATATAATAAGAAATAACTAATAATATGCACGTATAAAATGTATTATACTTGAATCAGTCAAAAATAATACCTTTATAATCTTATCAAAACGATAATTTATCTTAACTTATTTACACAACATAATACCATAATGTAAGTAGCTACCTATATAATATACATATATATAATAAGTATTTATATATTTACAAATTCGAAAAATTTAAACATGAGTTTATTTTAAAATGAATAGTTATTTCATTTGTATTATTGATAAGTATAATGTATATACTATACTTAGAAATCGAAATCGAAATCGAAATTAAATTTAAGATATCTACCAACAAGTATATGAGATAGTACATATTATTTAAGTTTTGGTAAATTTAACCTACATCTATTCAAATATAATTCTACATCCCACTATAATTCACTGTTTAAACTTACTTAACGGGTTATAGAAAGTATACCAAAACCAGTAGCTGTATGCACTAAACCGTACAACATCCCACGAACCTACGAATATGTAATACAATTTAAAGTTTAAAAATTGCTGGCTTATAATTTGTGATTTCAAAAACAAATAATATTTATTATATATTTTTCGTGAAACATAATATATAATATTACTATAAATTAATTTTATTCTGTATTATAAAACATTAAAAAAAATATAGCATGATATTTTGTATTATGCAATATAGTTGCATATGTTAAATTTTATTAAATGTACACATGAACATGACGTGATAGTTATTGGTGTTTTATTGTCACAGAAATTATAAAAAAAAAATATGGATTTAGTATCAATTTTAATAAAGAAAAAAGAACGAAAATTTCTAAAAAAGTTTGTAAATATTTAAAGCATTAAACATAATAGCGATAAACTTATGTGAAATATTCATAACTGTTTTTATTCAATATAAAATAAACAATCAATTTAATTAATATAATAATTTATACATCAAACAACATCGTAACCGTGAGTTACTTACATTTTTATTAAATAACAGTAGTAGTATAGTAATAACGAATAAGCGTATTTTTTAGTAATTAATATCAAGCATTTCAATAATAATTATCGTGTTATGTACAACTCGCCGTAAAAGGTTTAATTCTTTATGAATTTATTATAATTAGAACATATCAAATCTTATTATTCATTTAAAATATTTTGAAGAATGCTTTATAAAATCATAATTATAACGAGCCAAAAAAAATTAAAGTAATATATATTATATATATATGCCTACAAGTGTCTTAAACGATAATTTGATAAGTGAATATTACCATTATTTAAAATCTTTGGAGATATAATTTGCTATGGCTCATTAATTACTAAATGTTTATATAGCTATTATAATATTGGCTATTGGGTTATGGAGATGTTAAATAGGTCTCTGGCGCAGACTTGTTTATATTGAAGACAAAACACTTGGGCACGCACCAAAGTTATATAACACGCGAAGATATAAGTATAATGTATAATATTAATAGTATATATAGTCACACGTAGTAAAACGAAACTACCCCTCCTTGCTATTGAAAACCACTTGAATATGAACAGATTGACATCGAACGAAGAAAATGGACAATGTTTTTATAAACATATTATAAAATATAGAATAAAAACATATAATTAATTATTATAGCTAATAAACTATATGGTGAGTAAAAATATATTAATGAGCGTGGGTTCTCATACATAAACGCGGTCTCGGTTGGTAAACTATTCCCACGGGGCCCTTCGAATATGCACTATATAATATATTATAGTATAAATTATATTTCCACCTTGGAACCCTTATGTTTTCCTACGAGAAAATTAATTTTCTGTTTCCTTGACACACCATTGTTAGCGTGAGCACACGCCGGAACATTAGTCGTAAGTCAAAATTTGGATTACCTACGGGCTACAATATTCAATAGTTGCTATAACCACTACTTCACCTGCAGTACATGTCTATTAGGAGATGTATCTATTTATGATTTCCACTCTTCGTCGCGTTTTATCATCGTTTTTATTATTTTTTCAAAACAAAATCGTTAGTAATATAAACGGCCAATTGTCACGTCATTCCACCCTAGGGATTACAACACGCCGTCCCCCAATGGGCCGGAACCACCGAACCGTGTTTCCTACTTCCTGCATGTCGCCCGAAAAATAACTCATCGTGCAAAGCCGTGTCAACCACAATGATTTTTTTTAGAAAAAAGTTTTAGGTAACTAGGTTACGACTATTCCATTATTGAATTTATGATGATAAAATAATTTAAATATAGTTTTTTTTTTAAACCAACAAAATATTAATAATATACGAATTCAGATGAGATTTAAAACATTGACTAAGCTACTTATTTAAAAATTAAATAATACACCGCACGTCATATTATACATTGATAATACTATCATCTATGCATCATCATCAACCATTTTACTTGTATCTTACTATATTATCTGCTGGCTGCTGCCTGCTATACATTTGTATAAATGTCAAGTCGTATTAATTCACGTACCTATACAGTCGTATTATAAATTTCAAAAAAAAAAAATTTACAAAAAATCTATGCTCATATTTAAATAGTTCAATAGCCTAGGCCCTAGAGTATACTTTATTCTAATTGCATAAGTATATTATTCCAATGCACTCAGTAGTATTTTTTTAAATTTCAAGTGTTAATTGTATTTATCACAGTTCAAAATTTGTAAACGTAAACATGTACAAAAACAAAATTATACGCAATTATTGCAATTTATTTTACACAGTAGTATGTATATAACATTTTTAATAAGTATGTTTATTTCATTATTTGTACACAGATGTTATTTTAACACGTCATACAGCTCGTATTAGACAGCCTATTAAATGTGTGCTTTAATAAACATAATACTACATAATACACATAATAGTATGCACCTGCAGCACATTATAATAACAATATTTACCTATTCATGAAAAACTTTAAATCACAATCACAACACAGAACCTATACGCACTCAGAATCTGTTGATAATTAATTACAATATGTTCCAGTTTAATATATTATAATTTTATTTTAAAATAATGTGAAAACTATCAGGAATGATATTGCACTTATGCGTAAATACCATACACTGGCTTATTTTAATTTTCATTATTTTGTCACTCTTTTTTTGGCCATCTACCATTCATAATCAATTGCAAAAACTAATTATAATTTTTTTCTCCATTACGATATTTTTTCAATGACCAAAATTCATCAATACGCGCGCCTATATAGAACCGTATTCAGGCGTGCCCATTTCGATACGGCAATGACTTACAAATTATAAGAACGCTATGCATCAATCAAAAATGTAGGTACCTACTTCCACTGGACACTTGCCCAGCATTAAATTTGCAAAACAACACACGTATACGTGTAGACACGAATAACTCAGAATTTATTATATCAAATGTGTGTAGTATAGGTATACGCAATATGAAATGTGCGTAAAATATTTTAATATTATAGAATTAATGGACGGTAATAAATTTACCTTATGCCACGCCCTTAGCTTCTTGTAAGTTGCTGGATTGTGTTATTATTAAAATTTTTTTTTTTACTCTGTTATTTCGTATAATATATAGTATAGCCAGTATAAGTATACATGTAAGAAATAAGATACGTATTATGTTTTATAATATAGTAGAATTCATATATTAAACACAAGTTTCAGTAATCTAAACATTTTGTACTTAAATTTAATTTTCCAAGGAGAGAAAAAAAATTATCTAGATAGTTAAATTAAACAGGTTATCAAAATTCCAAGAGAAGATCGAAACAAAAGTGATTTCAATTCTTTCATTTTATTTTACAAAAATTATAATGGCAAATAGTGCGTATTAAATGTTATACTTTATAGGTTTATCAATATTACACTGGTAAATACACGTCAACGGTATAGTCATTAATCATTATACTATGGTGTATAATGTATAAACTATACCAACATAATGATAATACATCAGCTAGATTCTTAGTCCTCAATGAATAATATTTTTATATTTTTTCCCCTTTAAACATTACGATAGTTATATGACTTAATGTAATTATGTAAAAATAAAACTAAAAATATTAAAAAATATATGATATCACATGTTTATAATATATTATAGTTATTATACTGTTACAGTAAGTTATTTGTCATAAACTATATTTTCGAGTATAGGTACGACTGCTATGATTATATTATTATATACTTTTTTTACGTTAACTTATGACGGATAAAGTACCTGTATCATTCTACTGTAATGCAGTATATATGAATAATTGTTGCTTATTATAATATACTGTATAACAGGGATGGCCAAACTTTTTTTGGCTAAAAAAGTACTTAAACTAAAGTAACTAAACTAAAGTACTAAAAATATACTTCACCTTTGAGGATCGACTTCCATATATTTTTTTTTATTATTGAATAACTATAGTTTTTAAGAAACATATAGAGCGCGTAACCCTAAAAATAAATTCTAACATAATCGACTTTGAAATTGTCCGCGATCTACTGCAGTTTGACCACCCCTGCAGTATAATATATTATATGATGTAGTACTTATATACATAGACATATTTTCCTTCTTTTTTAAAAAAAAGGTAGAGTATAATGGTCTTTATTGGTCTCTATTTAAATGAAATTTTACGAAAATCAATCAACATGTAGATGTTGAATATAAATATAATAATGGTAATAAATAATAATAATAACTGGTAAGCTTTAAAATATATCTGGTTTAATATGTTTTGTATGGTAGTTTGAATTAAGAATTTATTGTTTAATAATTTATTTTCACATTACTAATAAAATGTATGTTCGTTAATCGTTTCGTGAATTATATTGAAAATATAATGTTGATATACTCAGGAGTTAAAATGGTTTTGAAAATTTTTAAAAAAAAAGTATAATTTTATAAATAGAATTCTATATTATAAAGTTTGATTTTTTATTTTACTTAAATAATAATTGAAAAAAAAATACCTATAATAATTTTTATCGAAAAAATAAATAATTGATTTAATTAAATACAACACTGCTGAGCTGTAAAAAAAATAAAAATTCAAAACTGAAAATGTGATACACTGATACAGTGGTCTTAGATAATAACTGACTATAGCCGTAAAGTATTTTACAAATAATTTTATTTAACAGTAAACCTATTTTAGCATCAACTGGTTTATCTCAGGCGTTATTAATACAACAACTTATTTCATGTGGGCACATCTGTGCAACTATTTCAGCGGCTATCAGTTTATAAATGTATTACGCTACCAACAGCGTTTTCGTTATCAAAGTGAAATGAGTCTGTTTCATTCAACTTTTTTTTCTCAATCCCAGAGCAGACAAACCAGAATATATTTCATATAAGTATATATAGGTATGTATGAGAGACGTTATTCTACTTCCGGTCACCGTATTGTATGCATTTGTATAATGACCACATGAGAACATCCTTCTATTCACAAGTTTAGTAGTTAATTTTATTATTCCTATTTCCTACTGAATATACTTTGTGGTTAATAAAAAAAAACACTAATTTGAAATATATTATATACTTATATATTTCTCTAAAAATGTTGATGGTATATTAAGCTATTATTATTTAGTATTCGTATATGAATGTGTACGTATAATTGTAGTTATTGGCGAGTGAACATCTGGCGGCCGAACAAATTCTATGTGCAATAATAATAACTTAAACGTTTTGCACGAATGACAAAGGCGATAAAACACATATGTTTTAACCATATAGTGTGAACTTTATAAATATAAAATAGCAATTTATAGCTAGACATTGTCATTTGTCGAATAAAATCATAGCCAAGAATTAATATCGTGCCTTCTTGGCAGAATTTCAATATCTACATTCTACATATATTATTTCTAAATTCTAATCACACTTAAGAAACTTTTAAATAAATACTTTATAATGTTTGACAAATAGTTTATAAAAAAGCCCAGTTGCAAAATTATTGTATAAATTATAAATAAGATTTGACTAAAACATAATAGTATAAATATGTATATGTAATATAAATGTAGGATTTCTAAATATATATTATATTTCTGGTATGTTTTAGATTCTGACGGAGCAATGAATGTACCTATTGATTCTACAGTGATGTATGTTTTTTTGTGTCTGTACACCATAAATTGTCAAAAATGCTTCAGGGGTAGTTTCCGGTGACAAATTGAATATCCTGGGTGCATTAAAGAGGTCAAAAGGCAAAACCAGTTTTCGACAAAATCGATATTTTTATATAGTTTTACACAAAAACGAATCACTGTAAATACTTGAAATTTTCACCAAATGTTTATAATAGCATTATCTTTATAGGTACGGTTAAATTTTCAAAATTTTCTCGTTTTTTTTTTTGTTTTTTTTTTTTTTTTGAGCCATTAATAGACAACTAAAATGTTCGAAACCACCTTTTTCACCACCCAGTGGAAAATATAATATATCCTAGGCTAACAAATCATCTCCGTTCAGAATCGTATACAATGATATCTGTCACTTTTTTTTTAGTAAATTCTTACCTGTACAGCGCTATTCAGAAAACAATTATTTTGTCCCGGTCCATTAAGTAGGCCTTTGGTATAGGCCATTGAATCTCTTGAAGGCGGCATTTTTGTTGTTATTTTCTGATTTCCTGTAAACATAAAAGATTGTATTAGATACAAGCTAACATTATCACGGTTTGTAATTAACAATTATTGAGAAAGAATGAGTCATATCATCTTTGTAAAACGCATATTATATCATGGCTATTTTCTATACCCAAGGAATTTATGTGAATGCAATAACGAAATCATTACAACATGCTCTTTGCTGTCTATTGTCAAATTCCAATGCACCTATATATATTCGAGCTTAGTGTCAATACCCACTGCGGAATCCTAGCGTTAAACACTTGAACGCTAATCCCATAATGTAAGCCAATATAAATTAATACATAATTTTCTACATCGTTGTTTTCATTATTAGAAGTATAGTATTGTAGTGGGTTATATAGGTAATAAATAAGAAAATTATTTATTTAAACACTACAAAAATAAACTACTGTTACTTATACGCGACGTACAAACGTATTTCGTTTAGGATGTGTTCGGAATAACTAATGTCAATATTCAATACCCTGTGCAATACCTATGTTTATCCTACTAAAGACAATACACAAAGACATCGCGTACGCCAGGTTATTTTTATGGAGATATTGTTTTTTGTTTTAAAAACACGATTCTTATGCAAGTGTTATCGAGACTGGAGTTCTTTTTTAAAGGCAGTGAATAGGAGTACGTGGACAATACAGACTACTGATGATGGTGCATACTTGAAAACGCGGTACACGTTTTGGTTATGGAAATTAAACGACCAATACCACAACAAGTATACAGTGTTGTACCAATTTTTTTTTTAATAGTTTAGGTTTTGTGGATACATTTAGTGAACAATTCATTTTAAACAATTATTTTCGGTTATTATAGAAATACAGTATAGATATCCTGCAAATTATTTATTTTATACATATAAATATACAATAATATCTGTACTGTATATATAAATACTAAACATTACTAAAATTATATAATTTTAAGTACTGTTATATTTATAAACTTAACTTGATTTGAACAAAAATCTGATTAAGATATAAGCGCGTCGAAACAAATAATTGTCTCCCTTTTTAATATTGTGAACTAGTTATTTAATGACACGGCAAAAACTTTTTGATTGGACAGTTATTGTATCTTTATTCTTTTGTCACCCTTGTTAAAATATGTTCCAGTCACAATTAGATACCTAGTAATCATGTTGTGGACAATCTTTAGATTTTAAATAAAATGATTCTATTTAAAACGATGTCTAAAGAAAAAAGTTTTAAAAAAACAGGTTTCATAATTTAACGAGATTTGACTTGCGTTGAATTTAATATTGATAAAATGCATGGTTTTGAAGAAAAAAACAAGTTGTAAAATATGTAATGATAAATTAATATGTTACTCACTTCATTTACGCAAATAAATAAAAACACTAATACACCGCCATATAGTTATTTAGTATTAGTATTATTAATTGGCAATTAAGACTGGCAAAATAATAGAATAACCGGTATGTTGTATGTAGATACCTACAATAACTTTTAAACAAAACAAGGCAAATTAATTAAATTCATAAAGATTCATAAATTATAATTTTCCTAAATTCAATTTTTATTTAAAACAATTATTAATAAAAAATTCTAATCCGAAATAGTAATAAAATATATGATGTTAATGAGAATACTACAATGAATTCCACAACTTTATTTGTAATGTTTTGAAAATGATATAACGTTATATATATATATTATATACTTATATATATTTAGAACTATGTGTCTATGTGCGAAAAATGTAATAAATTCATTTAAAAGTTTCTAAAAAAAACCCAGTTATAAAAATGGATGCTCACATTTTCATAAACAATAAACGAACAATGAACCGGAACAGATTGTGTTCAGCAATGTTTACACGTCTTTATATAATGATGTGGAATGACAATCCGAAGACACCGTTATACACGATGTTACAATATTGTGGAAACATTTCATAAACAATAATATAGTTTCAACTTTCAATATCATATATTATACATCGATATTAATACAACATCATTTTTTTTTTTTATGAAGTCTATGAACGTTAATGTTTTTTGCTTAAGACTTAAGTAAATTATATTAAAATAAAACATGTGCGTCTCACAAAAAGATAGAAAACATCATTCAAGTAGTTCATTTGCAATAGGTTATTTTATATTTACAATATTCCGTTTTTAATAGTTTTGATACAATTAAAATAAATATTAACGGATACGATGACGGTAATTTAAATAGTTTTTTTGTTAATTTATTTGTTTTTGTATTTGCTCATCCGTATCCCATATAGGTACTTTAAAGTCTGGATAGACTTATTAGGTACTCATTAGTTTCGTTAGATGGACGTTAGTATCACGCAAGATTCCGTTACTATTAAAATCAGATGCATTAAATATTCACAAATTAATCATTTGTCAACATATATGTTAAGACAAGTAGGTACTTAAATGAAAACATTAAAACTGAGAATTCAAACAAGTACCTACTACAAATGTATAGGTACACTGGTACAATACTATAAAAGTGCATCTTATAAAAATGGTTAGGGTAAATTAATATCTTTTATAACATTATATTATCTAGAATATTATTTAATAACATAAACAGTTCACATATAAATACATAAACATACTATCACAATAATTTAATTTTGTGCCTTTAAGGAAAAATAATTTTCAAGGCTTATTATTTGCAACATTACACCATATGCCCAGTCCATATTAGATAAAAATTATTTCACAATAGGAAAATCATTTAATCGCTAAGTAGGTTATTTAATCATCCTGGAAGTAATCATATTTTTCAAATAATAAATTAATAATTTACAACATTATATTGTTAAATGATATACTTGTTTAATCTATGTAATCTAAAAGTATATTGGGTACTTGTAATAAAGACTAAAAAATTACAATATAATTTATGAGCCATAGCCACAATTAATTTTATTTTACATTTCTTGTTTCTCATAATTATAACATTATTATTTTAAGCAATTTAAGCATCAAATTAAGAATATAAATATAAATAGGGTGTATTAAAATGAATAAGAAATAAATTATTAATATACTACCTGTGTACCTAACTATCAACCTATCTATATTTTATAAACCTTCGAACCAAATAAATTAATCAATATTTTATTAATATTTTATGACAGACTGTTCCAAATAATTTATTTTATAATTTATGTACAAAAAACATAAGTGTGTTCAACTCTTTATGATAAATATTCAATATTATGGTTTATATTATTTATAGCAGATAACCGATTAAAATATTTTGTTATACAATAATTGTTTAACTACCTATAATAATTTTAAATATTGAGATGTATATGTAAAATATTATAAAATAAGTAGTCATTCATTATTTTTATTATTTATCAATACTTACAATGTAACAGATATAATAAATAACATAATCTATTTATTTAAATAGGCGTTCCCTATAAAAAGGGACTTTGAAAATAAAAATTAGAAACAAGAAATTGTTTTTAAAACTTTTAAAATACTTAAAACGTTAGATAATGCTATCATATCATATATTGTTATTTGTTTTCATTTTCAACATAAATGTTAAACCAATAGTCAGTACCTAGTTGGTATGTACTATTATTTACCTACTATAGTTATCCATAAATACTAGTATGTGGTTAGTAATCACATTTTTACCTCTAAATATATACCTTCAATATCTATAATGTAAATCTGGGTGTAAATCATACTCAAAACTGATAAGCATTGATAATTCATAGACTATTAAATCCGGCGGACGGTTTGGCGAAATCGAGGATAGGACGACCTACATTAAAAAATGCGGCCTCAACATCGCCTGGAGATCTATACAGCCGCTCGACACACCAAGAAATGGAATGGATTATGCAAGTAGCACACATACGAATACATATGCAACGATACCTATATTTTCATATCTTGATTTTAGAAGTTTAAGAAACATAAGGTTTCACTATAACGTAGGTACTGACATAACATTGTATGAAAACACGTAGAAAAATGTATAGAACATTTCTTCGTACAGGCATCACAATTGTGAATTATGAACGCTATTATTATTACTATTTTGTCTGTCACCTTCTATACAAATCATAGGTACGCTAAAAATGATCAAGAAATCATTTGATCCTTGAGGTCAATTATACGTCACCCCAACACTTCAAAATTCAACAGTATAATCGTTTAAAATGAAAAAATGAATATGTTCAATATGTTCAATTTGTTACAAGAACATTACTATGAAACTAGATTTTAAATTAAACCCCGGTGGTTTAAAACTGTTCATTTTACAGTCATTTAAATGAAATTAACGAACAAAGAATAGTCTTCGAATGAAATGACATACACATGAACGAACTGACTTTGATTAAATGATACTAATTTATTTCCCAAGATAATGATAATATATTACAGGTACACTAATTTATTATAAAGAAACGCTGCAATATTCTTCATTAATTATTATTTATTACTATGCGTAGCCAACAAGAATACTTATAACACGACCAACCACAAATCATAGATATAGTTATGACAAAAACAATATTAGATATTTATACCTAAAATGGGTAGGTATGTGTATATTTTTGGTATTTTTATATTATATTGTATAGATTAGG